>JARHVA010001156.1:1810000-1912500 GCA_037957365.1 Torreya grandis | reverse complement strand
GTAAAACAAGCCAAGGATCTCTATGATAAATTAAATGAAGCAAGAAATAATAAAATAGAGTAATGCATAGTCACATAAAGTCAATAAGATGAGAAGGAACCAATAAAAATTCACAAATAATTTTCATACTTTAAATTTATGATATATATATAAAGTGAGATGAAAAAATTCATAAACATAACCTATACCAAATTTGGGTATCTATAATGATTGATAAGATCATTAAGGTAATACATATACAACAAAAACAACTAATAGGAAATTCTAGTAGAACTCAATACAAAAATAGATCATGTAAGAAATACAAGTGTACACAATAAGAAATATTTTATATTACAATATGCATTGATGGTAACTATCATCAACACATTGAAATTTATGGGGAAGAAAATCCACATACATGCATTTTTGAATTCTTATAACAACTAGGATGCAATGGTGATAAATTATAGAATAACATACCTTTTAAAGGATAAATTGGATAAATTAGTTTAAATTTTGATTATGGGATAGAGGTAATTGATACATTCATATTTATGATGCATTTGACAAACTAGGGGAGGGCCACACTTGGATAATAATGGCTAGAATAGATGTAAGCTAAAGTAGATATACCAAATCAATGTTTTTCCTTATTGTATAAATGAACTATATTTTGGATACAACGTGATGATAAAAGTGATAAAAAAAGAGAATTAATTCAAGGATATCTAAAATAATTACTATTCCCTAACATAACACATTAATAATCATACACAATTGAATACAATGCAATACATGTGTCCAATATCAAGAAAAGTTTAAAAGGAAAGGCAAAAATGATTGATACATAATGGTGTGATGAAATTTATGATGATTAATTACATGAATTTGATGACATACCATACCTATATTTGATCACCTTGCCATTATAACCTCCACACTAGTTCTTGCATCCATTAGATGCTAGTTTAGGCCATTAAGATACACATTATTTAAAATTCAATGACATTCAAATTATTTAAAAATTACCAAAAAAATATATTCCAAAAAAAATGAGACCTAAAAAAAACATCTTTGTTAACTTCTACATTGATCTACATTACTTATCTCTTGTTCAGTAGATTACATATCATTAACATACGCACATACATTTCACAGTATATATGAGTGGGATGTAGGGCATACATTCAATAAATGATACATGCATGTATAGATGTGGGAAATTCCTACACCTAGGTTACATGCCAATTTTGGGGGAATCTCATTTCATAGGTTACATTTTTATAGATTATATATTTTTATGACGTTTCCATTTATCAGGATGAGCTACATTTATTTCCTAAATATGCCTTGTTCTTGATTGTATTCATTATAGTACAAAATTTCATGGATATATTATTTTCCTACACTATAAAATTGACATGTATTGATGGTGTATAATAGTTTGACTTCTTTTATTCTTCTTTATTATTATTAATTATCATTTAGGCTAATAATTGATTATAATTTATGTGGCACTTATCTTAGTGTGTGGAATTGCTTGATTAAGAGCATCATTATATGTCTCTTTCTTTGGCCCTTTCATTTTTATGAAATTTTTTGTGTGATTGAGTCTATCATTATCTAACTCTTTCTTTATGTGGTCCCTTCCTTATTGTGTGACATTTGATTATCTATTTTATGTGGTCCTTGCATTGTTTTGTGAGATTTTATTTTCTATTGTGTGTGGTTTTTGTATCATTGACATTGACTATTATTATGTTTACTTTTATTGTGTGTCATGGCCATGACATTTTTTTTATAATTAGATACATCTAGGATTGTCTTTTGAGTTTTTATAATCATGATCCATATTATACACCTTTCCTGCTCAAGTTACTATTCATTTCTTATATCTATGACAATTATTAATGTGTTCCTCATTTATATGATTATCTTATAATGACATTTTAATTCCATAGGATACATATTTAATATATTCTTTGATTATATATTCATATTATTATGACATGTTATTCACATGTTAGCACTTGATTTTCAATTATTACATCTTTCTATATAACACGATGTGGTTAACTCTATTTTTTTAGATGATTAATACATATGATAAATTATTCACCTCAAAAGGGTGGAATATTACTAGGATTTTCATAGATATTCAAGCCTGCATATACAAATATTAAAAAAAATGGGATATCTTACAAGATTTAAAAGTGCATATTGGTTCAAATTATCGGTTTAATTTAGATTATGGGACATATATTAATAGATTGAGATAGATTTAGGGAAATATTAAATGTACATGAAAACTTGTTTACAAGTACATGAGTGATTGGTTTTCACATATATCAAATTTGGGGTAGAATGGCATATATAATATGTGGCATTTTATATTAGATTGGTGTAGTTGGATAAGATTTTAGGGCATGAACATTGTTCATGTACACATTATTATAATTTTCTAATTTCAAGTTAGAATTTATGTTAATAAAGAAATATAAGGTGGATTTTTAAATTTATAAGTTTTTTTTTAGTGATTGATAAAGTTTTTATATGATTCCTAATATCATTACTACATCCCTCCAATCTTGGGGTTTAAGAAATAGTTAATATGAGTCTAATATGGGTTATACCCTCTTGTTTGGGGTTCAAGAATAAGTTAGCATGATCCTAATATGGTATCCACCCTAAAAAATTGGGATTAAATAATTATTTAAGTGGTTATTATGGTTAAGGTTCAATGACAATCCATGACCTATCATGACTCCTTAATGAGGGTTGGGAAATTCATCTTCCAAACCCATAGTTTTAATAGTGGCACTTGCCTTGGATCATAATCAACCCATTTTAAATTAGGGATATAAACAACCCAAATATCCAATTATTCAAAATGAATCATATATCCAATACTTCATAACGTAGAATGGTTCTTTCACTTACAAGTGTATTCCTTCCTTTCTCTTCAACTTTTAAATGTTTCATTCATCTAATTAATATCAAGTTACATTTAATATATGGGAATTAATTTTTGCATGTTAATTTTTAGTTTCCATGGATCATGTTGACACTTATAACCTTCTCAAAAATATGAAATGTGTTTACACATTAAGTTACATCTCTTTATCTTTTTACTCTAGTTGTAGATACCTAAATATGGTCAGAGGCACTTGACAATCTTAATTTTTGACATATCCTAAACCACTTGGATTACACTCAAATACATGACTCTTATTTTCCATTCCTATAATATTTTTATCTATATATGGGTTTGACCCTCTATTCATCAATAATGATACACATAATTTTTTAAATAAATGCTCAGACCCTCTCATATCACTCAGACTATTTCCAACCTCAAGATAGTTGTCCCTAATTTTCTAGGACATGATATAGATAGGTATGTTATCATGGACTAGTCCACCTAGTGTAGGGTCTTCCTAAACATTTCTCAAGGTCATATAAAATAAATTTTCAAAAGGTTTCACTATATAATCAAATAAAAATCTTATTTTAAGGGGACTATATCTCTATTTGACACCTATATTTTAAACTATTTCACATTGAGGAAACCTACCCTATTCTTCCCAAATTAATTATCAATCACTGAGAGTCATCTCAAACCAAGTCAAGAGTTAACATTTTCAATTATCAAATCACATTTTTTAAGATACATACTTATAGTCAAGGATCACAATTACATAATCAATCTAGGTGGGGAAACTACATGGGGCTTGATTCCTTCCTTGGAGCATTTAGATATTTAAGTAATAGCAAATCATTAGAGGGGGTGATTAGGGTTTCCTCATCCCATTACACTCTTCCTCTCTTTTTTTAGGTTTATAACTCTCATAATTACCCCTAATGATTCTAAATAAAAGATAAGGAAAATAATGATTTATATGCAACATCTATATAATCTTAATATCTTAGACCCACTCATAAAACATAAGAATAGAAGGTTAAGTAGTTATAATTTTCTCACAATAAATATGGATAAGTCTACATTTGATAGATAGGATTGTCATATATATATATATATATATATATATATATATATATATATATATATATATATCATGTCTATAAATCAATCCTAGCTTAGAGAAGATAAGACATACCTATACTTCTAATTGGGCATACACTTGTTAAGAAATAACATGACCAATATGTGGATCTACTAAACTTGATTAAGGGATCAATTGTCATAACATATCATGATAGGAACGGTTCCAAAGACTATAGTATAGAACAATCACATAACAACCCTAATGGAGTCCTATGGTTTAAAGCATTCAATTATACTAATAACAAGAAAGTAAATCTAATCTAGTGCACACCAAAGCTTGTAGCATAATGTGGGGGATAAAAATAAAATAAAAAAACTAAAATAAACATGTATTATAAGACATATACTCATGTCAATGTATAAAAAATCTTAATACATGGGATAAGAATACAAATTCATTATCTATCTACTCTTACAAAGGATAAATAATGTTAGGAATACTTATCTTTGAAGATAAAGCCACCGAGCCTCAATCTCTCCCTTAGCCAAGGTGCTTTGCAAGAGATTATTGTGCTATGTAAAGATAATGAAGATAAATATATCTAGGATACAAAACCTATCTAAGCATCGAAATACTTAACCACAAGACAAGATTTGTATCTCCAAATAAATTATAGAACCCTAATAGTTATTCCTCAAGTAGAATGGTCAATAATTAGATGTTCATTCATACTTCTTCACTCTTAATTATTCTCTTATGAAATGGTGGGAAATGAACTTGTATATATAGGAAGATCTTGCCCTAAATCTTCTCAGAAAAATTGGCTATACAAGGTCAACCCAAATAACCCAAGGTGTTTTTAGGGATAGTTCACTAGGTCTGAGCTAGGTCAACCAAAAGGCTAACAAGCTTAGAAAGTGAAAAATACCCCTAAACTATACTAGGTCGACCTAGTCAACCTATTATGATTGACTGACCAAAAGGGATTTAAGTCAATAAAAGGATGTATGGAAAGAGAAAAAGACTATAAGAGGTAGGACCGAGAAGGATAAGCTTAGGGCTAATGGTTTAAGGAGATAAATATGTAGATGACAAGTTTCAAAAGGGATAACAATCTTACAAAACACTCATGGTCTGCCCACCCCTTTCCTAGTGCACCCCTTAAGGCATGTACTTAAAGAGATTGAGACTCAATAAGTTATTTCAAGATAAAAAGTTTTAGTAATCAATACAAATTTTAAAATATTATGTGTATACATATGCCCCACTCAAATCTCATAACGTGTCACATAAGTACAACATGGGATGGTGCTTCAGGATAGAACATGATAACACACAACATTGATGATGAGTAAAGTGTAGTAAGTATAAAATAAGATAAATGAAAGGGATAAATTGAAAAACACATACATTTAACTTAACTTAGTGCAGTAGATAAAGAAGTAGACTACAAGATATGTGAAGGTATCTAATATAGAGAAGTGAACATGTAGAAGTTAGTGTAAAAAAACCAAAAATCATTTTTTTTAATATAGGAAAATGGTAGTGGAAAATAATCTCTATGTCATCATGAATCCAATGCATTTTATGGTTTGTAAAATGGATGAGTATAAATAAAGATAAAGGTAAAACAAGGAATCTGTAGGATAATAATTGAAGTATTTGAATTGCTAAAAGTGTTTTTAAAAAGGGAAAAAGACAAGTCATTTATTATTCTGATTTGTGAGAGGAAAGAAAAGAGATATTTAGAGAGAAAACAAGCTGTAATGGTAAGGAGATGACCTTCTAGATAGGGAGATGCTCTAGAGGCAGCAATAAGAGCACTACAAATATGCAACTATCTCAAACCAGTTTTTGAAATTTGTATTGAATTAAAGGTAGTTTTAGTAAAATTTGATTTGAAGCCTTTCTATATGTCAAAATGAAACAAAATTAGATTCTAGGGGTAGAAAATAGGAAGATGTAAAATGGGTTTATAAAGTTTAGGAAGAAAGAAAGAAAATAACATTTTTTTAAGTAAAATGCAAGGAGTCGACAGGGAGAAAGCACTGGGTTGACCTAGTCAACCTAGTATGATAGAAATGAGTAGAATCCAAAGTGCCAACCCAGTAGGTATGGGTTAACCCTATACATTATACAAGTTAAGGGCTTAGTTTAGAGTTACCAAGTGGTCTAAAAGGTCTAGAATGGAGACTCAACATTAGGGAGGGGAAGAGAAGGGGGTTGACTTAGATTATTTAGTCAACTAGGCAAAAGGATAAGAAAATTTTGGTCAAACTAGTTTGACCAAAGAGCTAGAATGGTATTAAAAAGTATGAAAAAGTCCAAAAGAGGGCTAGAATGGCTCAAAATGACCAAGTTCAATAAGGTATAAGTAGTCTAAAAATAATAAAATGAAGTAATTTAGGATTGTGTTTACATTAAAAATGTAAAAATAATGTATTATGACTATACATGACATGGAGGAGCTAATACATCCTTTGTTGTTTCTTGGGTGTAGGGATCATAGAGATTTTAGAGACTTTTTAATGTAGTATGGTTACTAGAATGATTAGATAGGTTATCAGATAGAGATAGGGCTAGACTAGGATCCATAGGTCTATGTGGGATAACTGATATGTGCCAGACCCCCCTCAGTGCTGACTTGTAAGTCATGTTCATCAGTTACTATAATAACTAACACCTTCAGATGGGAAGTGGATAGGGATATAATAGAGGTGGATATCACACTAAAATATGTCCATGCCATCTTGGGGATGCCTATAGTTAGAGCGTAGGTGACCATAAGGATACTAGGTAGCCTAAAATAGAGGAGAGACTTAACAATGTGGGATACAAGCTCAAGGATGATATTAATAGGTAGGAGAGTTATCATGTTTGATGTCTGTACATCATATATTTTGGACATCTAAATGGCTATGATAGGCTTTGTGACATAGTGAGTGCTACGTCATAAGTTAGATGGTAAGGTACCATTATTTGTGGTAGCCTTGAATAGGATTATCTTGGAGGAATGAGATCTATATGACCTAAGCTCTGTCACTTGGGTCCAAATGGTACATGATATCTACAAGATGTTGGTTATAGGGTAGAGGACCATGGGATCAATCATATTACTGACATCTTAGATCTATGAGAGGTTTTCTATGTATTAGTCAGCTAGGTTACTCCATGTAGTCAATGAAAGGTCACCTCAGGTATGGATATGGAGAGGGGAATAGGTAGCATAGACCATGTCCACATGTTAGCATTATAGTCAATGAGATAGACAGATAGACACACACACACACACACACACACACACACACACACACACACACACACACACATATCATGTGGTAGCCATACAAGCACATAACAACTATATGGGTGAGTTGGGACATAATTACACCAACAATAATGAGGATAGAGGTTATTGGACACTATTTCTAGTGGAGAGAGCCACATCTAATAGCATGAATGCTAGTTTAGATGGGCCTACCTCATCTATCAACACTGATACTAATTCATAAGCATTAGTATTGACATGTGAGTGAGCCATGAGGGAGGAGAGGATTAGGGCCATAGATAGTGAGGCTCACACTCAAACCATGTTGAGAGTGACCATGGACTGGTCAAGCACAATGACGAGCTAAGTAGGAGGATAGGGATGCAAAGGTAGAGATACCAAATATACCACTATTATATCTTTAGTGAGATGAGTAGTGGATACTAAGGACATGTTGTTGATGGAGGTGGGAGGAGCAAGAGAGAGTGAAGACTATTTCCATCTCATATGACCCCATAGGTGAGCCAAAGGAGGTGATATAGAGACCACTCAAATGTGGGATGAGATGGACATGAGCCATGAAAACCAAGTTTGAGCTAAGGATGTGACCTAAAAAGGAGTTACTAAGAGGCCATGTAGATGGGGAGATTCTGTTAGGTGGTCACATAAATGGTGAGACCATAGTAGTTGAGACATAAATAGGTAATAAAATATGGTTAAATTATTGCTTTGAGTTTTTATTTAGAAGTAGAGGTAGATAGATATTTTGAGATATAACAGTGATATAATATCCATCTAGTGTGATTTTGAAGACACAACTAAGGATGGAAAGGAGAGATGGGGGTACTTGGTGAGGGTAACACTCCATGACATCCTAGATGAAACTATGTTTCCATATGACCCCATGACCCTAGAGGATCTAATTATACCATCTACCCTATCTCAAGAAAGCTAGTCCATATTAGCTAGAGAGGTAGTGACGTAGATATAATCAAAGAAAGAGGATGCAACCACCAATAGAGATGGGTTTAGGGAAGCTAAAATCATGGTAGGCCCTAATAGATGAGATAAATATGCACCTGGATATAGTATCATAGATGATAGAGATTCAAACCTATTTTGTGGAGTCATAGGTACAAGTAGTGCACCTACAAGGACAAGTAGAGGGATTTAGATCTCGAATGGCCTCCTTATAGTGTACTATTTAGAGGAGTCAGACTGAGGCCATAGTAAGAAATGTGGCTAGGCCATGAGATAGATAGGATAGAGCTCAACCATAGAGATAGAGCACTATATATGGTTTTATATATTATATTAAATCTTATGAGATATATATATGGATCACTTTGGTATATTATTATTTGTTGTGTACGTTTTCATTGTGATTTATTATGGTTATGAATTATGGTTAAGGCTATAAATGCTTTCGATATATTTATTTGTAGCACATGTATTTAGCTTTATTATGTATGGTATAATAAATATATGAGATGTGGTTTCTTTTTTAGCATTATGAAAAGCACATGTATGGTAAAAAAGAAATAGGCAAAAAGGATTTGATAAAATATAATCAATCAAGAAAATGTAATACACACTATTTCAAGATGGAAAATGTGTAATAACAAGAAATGACTAAGTATAAATAACCAAGAAATGGCAAAACAAGATGGTAAAAAGGAATTTATTTTTAAAATAATGTGAAAGATTTTTTCACCATATTAAAATAATTAAAATCATATCAATATCACATTGGTAAGTGTGACAACAAAGCAATAAAATGGAAGGTACGTAAAAGAACATACATGGTAAAAAAACAAATTAATTAAGTCAATAAATCATACTAAATCATGTTGGGAAGTATAAAATAAAAACAAAATTGCAAAAGTTTGGTCTTAAATTGGTCATACTAGTTCAAGCTAGGAAGTATGAAAAATTCAAGAAATGGTTGTATTCTTACACTTACTCAAAAAATAAGAAGATAAAAAAGGAAAAATAAAAATGAAGTAAGCATAAAACATAATAAATCAAAATGGGAAGAATGTAAGATGACATGTAACTTCATAATTGATCAAATCTTATCTCAAATTTGACACATGTAATTTGAATGGTGACTTGGGTATTGAAAAATATTGTGAGGAGGGTCAGGTCCTATCCATGGTCTTAGACTACAACTCGATAAAGAGAACACCATTGAGGTGGAATAAAAAAATAAAATTAGGTAATAAAGGATGTGGGTACTAGGAATAAAAAGATGGTAATTTGTGAGGATGGTCAGGTCTTATCTGTGGTCTTACAATACAACTCACAAATGAAATATTAAGGGGAGTGATTAGTAGATAAAATAATATTTCTCAAGAGGAAATATAAGGGATATAATGAGTGAACAATGGAGTGTAAAAATTAATATGTAGGCATCTTATGAGAAGATCTTAGGATGCAAGAGGCATACTAAGGACATGAGAAGACACTAAGTGACTAGTGGTCATCTATGTACAAAGGAAACCTATTCTCTATAGACACAAAGCTTTATAGGAAAATATGCATGCTACTAAGATCAACTCATGAAGGTAGATTGTTACATGAAAAATAAAATTTACCTACCTTCCCATGACATGTTCCCCATTCTTTAGGACCTCTTATAGAGCCATCGGTCTACTGTGAAGATTGGGTACTTACATGAGAAATTAGGTATCACTATTTTTTTTACTCTCCTCTTCTAATCTACTAGCCTACCACACCCCAAAGGACCTCATATCTACTGTAAGGAAAACTATGGAGTTTGAGATTCAACTAGAATAAGGAGATGTGATTTGAATCATGTCTTTTAGTGTGATTAGACTTTTAAGAATAGTTTTACCTTTTGATATCATTGCCTTTTATTTAAATGATTTGTATTTTAAATTTCTTTTGAAGGTTTTTTTTTAACATTCCTCCTCCATATGGATTTGGAATGACCAATCATGAGAGAGATCATGATACACATGAATAATTTGTAGGCTAAGGCTAAAGGAAGCTAAGTAACCAAAGATAAAGACTATTTAGGATACTTAAGCTTGGAAATGAACTAGTATGTGATCTCAAGTCTCAACCATGTATATGATTAGTTTGTAGAAAAAGGAAGAGGGAAAAATGAGATCCAAAGTGGATTATTAAAATGAGGTAATAATGAGATATATTATTTGCTAACTGATTACATGGTAAAGGGAAATAATAACCAAAGTGAACAGGGTTTGAATAACCAAGTCAAAATGAGAAATTATCTATGAAAAAGAAAGATAAGAAAGTATAAAAATAATAAAGAGGAAAGAAAGGAGTTTTGAGAAAAAATCCAAGGAAAAATGGAAATCAATGATAAAAAAAGACAAACATATGCAAAATATAAATGATAAGATAAGCAAGATATAGTACAATAAGTAATAAATCACCATATATGATAAGGAAAATTTTAACACAATGTTAAATGATATAAAATAGATAGAAATAATATTAGATCACATGTCCAATCAAGATTAAATGTGAAATCACCATGCATGTGCTCATAAATATTGGTAAATTTGTCCACACACATTATCTAGTACATTAGATAAGTCTTTATGAAGCTAGATATGCATTACTGCTAAAGTTTCATTAATCTTTAATGAATATTGGGAAAATACTTATATTCTAATCTCCTCAAATAAAAAATTAGGAATAATCAATGGATCATGTTGAGGAGGGAAATTAGGCAAGTGATGGTTATGAAAATGTATGGGAATAAGATCTACTAGAGATGTAAGAATCACTGGTGGAGAAGGGTCCATAGGTAAAGGACTCATGAGTGGATAAGGATCCATAGGTGAGGGAAGTTCCATAGGTGAAGTAATCATAGGTGGAGTCATATAAGGTGATGAAGGGACCATAGGAGGGGATGGAACCACTAAAGGTGGAGCCATGGGAGAATAAAGAGGAGCCTTCTTGTGAGAATGACCTATGGTAAGAACATAAGAAGGTTAGGGACTGGCTATAAGATGATATTTGAGATGTTAAAGGATGTGGTAATGATCAGTGTGATAGGTGCTACATAAATTCCATAGATAATATACCTGACCATAGTTGGGTAGATATTTAGGAAGTACCTTCAAGGGAGGTATGGCTTTATCTAATGATGGGGAAGAAAGATGTAAGGTATCAATATATTATTGTATTTATGATAATGGGTTGAATAATGATTATATGTCCCATGGAAGCAACATATATTCTTGTGAGTGATTTTAGTATAAGCACTCATAGAATGAGGTATAATAGGAGTGGAAGAAGCTAGAGAGTAGTCATCAACCCATTTGGGTGGTAGAGGAACCATTTTAGCCAAGGGAAGTAAAACATCACCAAGGGAGGGTTATGATGATGGAGGAATGGAACTAAGCTCAATAAAAGGATCGATAACATTAGAAATAAGGGTAGGCTAGGAAATAATAGGAGTGGGAACATGATAAAATATAGTAGGAGTGATATGTAGCTTAGCTATAATATTGCCTACTAAGGGAACAGGATCTACAAAAGGTCTAAGGAGGGTTGCACTAACCTTAGGGGTAAACTAGCTATGAGGGTTAGGGTACCTAGAAAAATGATAGGGCCTGATCATAGCACAATTCATGATCATATTCCTATGTGGCTCCTCAAAAATTAAAGGTGTCAATGCCATATCTACCTTGAGATAAAGGGGAAAAATATAAAAATTAAGAACTATAATTGAAGGAAAATAATGATATGCATGAAAATACTCAAGTAAAGAAGAATGGTAATGGAAAATATCAGGATCACAAGCTTAGATAAGACCACCTAATGGATCAAATAAGGAATATCCATCATAATAATTTGGGGTGTGAATATTAATGACACAGTTAGGGATAAACTTGTCATTTGATGAAAAATGGTGAATAAAATTCCTAGTCTTGATCAAGACTATGAGAATGTCATCATGAGGAGGTTTACAAGAATGAGGTTGAAAGGAATCAGGAAGGTGCAAGATGAGATGAGGTGAGAGGTCAAAAGTTTTGATCTTTAAGTTGATCTCATCAAATTCATCATCATCAGAGTCAAATATTTTGGGAGGAATGTTACCAATGAGCTTGGGATGCCCACTGTAACCTCAAGTTGAGTTAATAGGAAAGTTGAGATTCTAAGACTCATGAAATGTAATGATAGGAAAAGGTTAAAGAGTAAGAATCTTGAAGACACCATGATCTTGGATTTTTTCAAAATTACAAGGGCTAGTTTCACCCTAAACCCTGTAAATGACTCCACTATGAGGGAATTTAATGCATTGGTAAGCAGAAGTGATAGCTCTTGTGAGATGAGTCCATGGACTACCAAGTAAGATTTTATAATAAAGGGAAAAATTAAATATCATCACCTTCACATGGATGGTGATAGGTTGGATGATAATGGGAATCCACATGCAACCTAGAGGAGGTAGTTTCCTTCTATCATATCCTTGATAGGTGTTTCATGTAGACTTAAGATTGCATTCAGAATATTCAAGAGTTTTAGTGAAATCAAGAGAAGTGACACACATGCTATAACCTTCATCAATCAATGCATTCTTGACTTGGATATCACCTATCTGGATGCTAATTAATAAGGAGGATCATCTACATGAAGTAAAATCTTGTCATGAATCATAGAAGCTATGGGAAACTTTAAGGAAAGAGAAGTGTCTATAGTTTTTTCAACATTGATAGACATCTCTTCATATTATTTTAAAATACCATCTTATAAACTAGATAAATTTACCTCCCATCCTACTAGGGGAGGATGAGGGATATTCATCATGAATAAGAACTATATAAGATAATTTATGTGACATGGGTAGCTCCTCATAAGCTTAAGGAACAAAATTTGGGATGGGAGATTAGTGAGCTCCATAATGGGATCCCACTCATCATATCCCATAAGAATGTTATTCGATAAATGTGCATAATGATTAAGGAGATCCTCGAAAGGAGGATATGAAGTACATTAAAAATTTTATTGGTAAGAAGGAGGTTTAGAATAAGGCTATAAACCATGTTGAGATGAAGAATTATTATTTCAAGTTGATTTTGAGAATTGGAAGAAGTGTTAGTAGAAGCTTGGTTATAATTAGTATTGGAATATGATGGAAGTGTAGTAGAAATAGTATAGGATGTGTTATCCAAGGGAGAATCATAAATTGGATCATTAAAATAAATAAGGTCATCTTGACCTAACTCATTTAAATGAGTTGGAGAATAATCTTGGATAACATGATATATCTTAGATGGAGTGTAGATAGGTTGGGAATCAATGAAACTGACCACCATTCACATATTAGTCATGATAACCACATTTTATTTAGAAGTTGGTTCAATAAGACTTTCAACATTATTGGTGGAAGGGGTGGGCTTGTCTTGGTTGTCTTGAATAGGTTGATGATTCAGTAAATAATATTTTTAAATATCCAAATGGGCATTGGCTTGATTCAAGGCTTGAGTTTTTTCATGTGATTTATAGTCCTTTAAAGCAATCTCATAGGATTTTTGATGCTTATAGATAATATAATCATGATCAAAATTAGGTCCAAGAAGAAAATCTATAGCTAAATTATGAAGTTTCCTATAGGTACCATGAGAATGATCCTAACTAGCATGAAACTAACAAAACTTATTAGGATCATATTGATATTTCATAAGATGGGTAAGGTCAAGTTATCATGGAAGAAGCCTAGGTAGATGCTTAAGTAATTTAGCTAAGGATAGATGTTTGTAAATGTTGATGCTATTTGGTGAAAAAAATGAGGATTGGTATATTTTTGAGAATAAGGAGTTAGTTTCGAAGAAGGATTATGAACAACAACTTGAATATTGTGAATGGTATCATAAGAATTGGTAACACCATCATTGGTAATATTGTGGTTTTTTTTCTTGAGTAAGAGATGAGGACCCACAGAATGTTGGGGTGGCTTGAATTGATGCATTAGGAAATATTTAAATTTAGCTTGGTCAATAGCCTCCTCCAAGCTATGTGGAGAGAGAGAGTGTGTGGACCTGATATTATAATTTAGGAAAGAGAGAATTTGTAAAAATATGAAAAATATTATCATCTACCATGTTATGTTCACATTTCCATCTTTTAACAAAAGCTTAGTTAGTTTCATTCTCATGTTGTCTGTAATTAATGAAATTGGCCAAAGTGTTTTTAGGAAGATCATTAGTTTGGAATTCTCAAGCTAAAGCATTTACTAAGTCCTCCAAACTAGAAATGGAATGAGCTCTAAGTTGATGGTACCAATCCAAAGCATCACCTGTGAAGGTTTTGGCTAGGAACTTAGTGATGACAAAGGTGTTTAATTTGACCCAATATTTATAAAGATTTCAAAATGTTTTGAGGTGAAGGGTAGGATTGGTTGACCCATTATAAGAAATTGTAGGTGTTATACCTCCTATATCAATGTTGGAAATTTGAGCAGTGAGAGATTCATTTTTTATATGCTTGAAATTTTTGTTGATTAGAGGAGGTTGAGAAATGAGATTTCCTTGAGAATCTTGAAGAGGATGAGAGGAAAAATTCTAGTTATGTGTTCCCCAAACCATTGGTTATGGATAATATTGAATATTAAGAAGGTGGTTTTTCATCCTCATCATTTGATTTGTGTTATACACTTGAAAGGTATTCATTTGATTAAGATTTTGTAATAAAATTTGATGTGTTTGATTAACATTATAAGTATTAGAATTGGTATTAATGGCTTGGGTACCACTATTAGTGCTGATATGAGGTTGAGATGAATTATGAGAAGGTGAGGCACTAGTGGAATTTTTTTTTTGTGTAGCAAAAGATGGACTAGTGAATGGTTGAGAATAAAAAGCACTAGAAGCATGATTGCCTTGGGTGGAAAAAAATTAACTAGTGGAAGGATTAATAATAATGGATCTTATGAGATACCCACTAGATGTAGAATCTACCTTGTTAGTTGAGATACTAGGCATGGAGGTAGAAAAGGATAAAGACGATATCATGGCATAAGGAGTCAAAATTGAAGGAAGAGGTTGAGAATTAAGGAAAGTGGTACCCCAAAATATAGTATTGAATGTAGGAGTAGGTGAATGGGGATCTTTGGTTTGACCACTAATCATGAGGTTATAAATGGTAGAAGGATCATTTCCTCGATGTTGAGGAAATTCAAAAATAAAGAAAAACATTTCAAGAGTATACTCTAACTTAGATTGGTCTTCTAATGTGAAAAGAGTATTATGTTACAAAGAGGTATGAGGAGGGTTCTAATAGTTCATTGTGTGAGTGGAAATATGAACATTATTAGCATTTAAAAGAGGATCCATACTCTATATATGGGATACCCTATTAGGATTGGTAAAGTTCATCATGTTTGTTGACTGTAACTCAATATCATTATCTAATAGAAAGTCCATGATGAAGGGAAAATAAGAGAGATGAGAAATAAAAGGACAAAGAGGTGAATAAAATAGTACAAGGTAAAATGGGTCAACCTAACATAGAAATAGGGATTGTAAAACTATACAGGGTTGATTGGTTTGATCTAGTATAGTGTACAAAAGGCAAAAAATCTACTGGGCCAACTGGATTGATCCAGTACAATAGATAGGGAATTCAAGAAGCCCAAAAATAGATTATTAAAATGAAACAAGATAATTTTGAAAGTAATAAAAATTAGTAAAAATTGAAAGGAAATTGATAGCCAGTTGGATTAACTCTAGCCATTCCAATTGAAACACAAAAAATAAAATCTTGCACTAACATTGGCTAATGCAATCTTTTTCACACACAATTGAGTAAAGAGCAAGAAATCAACTTGAAAATTAAATGGATAAATAATTGGTTAACCTAAGATGTTTTATAATATTATTAAGCTATGATTTTTAATGTGATTGGAAGTTGGCTATAAACAAGGTACTAGATAACAATATAAGGATGGTTTCAAGTAGTTTGGGCTGAAAGGGATTGTAGTAAAAATGATATAGGATTGGTATTAGGGCCTATCCCATCACTTCACACACTATAGTGAAAATTTCATCAGGTTATTATCTAGAATATACCATTAACTATTCTTTATACTTGACCAAAGCATCAAGTCAGCTTCTCCCTTAGTGATGAAATCTAAGTAGGTTGGCTTTGGGTAGACAAATGTTAAAGTTATTATTTATATTTTTTTGATTTGGTCATTTTTTCATAAAATAAAAATATTGAAACTAAATGAATAATTAAAAATCCCCTAATTAAACTATGTGAGTTATTCTAAGCATGCAAGCAATAAGAAAATAAATGTGTGAGCTAATTAATAGTAGATATGAGGTTAATTCCAATTTGAAACAAGGTATAGTATTGACACTATATTCATAAAATATAGAAAAGGTTCAATAGGGTAAAACCTATACTAAAAAAGAGGGTCTAAAAATGTACATGTTGGCCATGGTTAACCTAGTTATTTCAAATAGCACATAAAACATAGAACTAGGTCAATAGGGTCAATCTAGTTTGACTATGTAAGGGAATTTTTAAAGATTGAAAAATATGAAAGGAAAGATAGAAAATAAATTAAAAAAGAGGTAAAAATGAACCTTGTTGGATCAAAGATTAAGTGAAGAAATATTGTTGAGGAAGAACCTTGAAGTATGTTGGCAAAACCTTTAAACAACGTTGACATGATCAATCAAGCTGTACAAGAACTTATTGTAGAGTGTTGAAAATGTACATGGTCAAATGGGTCAAACTAGTAGGCTAAACTAGATTTTTAAAAGGATAGAAACCTATACTAGGTCAACTAGGTTGATCTAGTTGTTTGGTCTTCAAAACCTATGCACAAAAGTCAAAAAATTAGGCTGATAGAGTCGATCTAGTATGATAAAAATATGATAAAAAAATGACTAAAATAATAAAAGTAAGTGAAATAAATCTTATAAGGGTTAGTTTCACATTGGGTTCACCATAATTTATGAAATTAGAAATACATCATGTCTATAAATCAATCTTGTCTTAGAGAAGATAGAGAATACCTACACTTCCAATTGGGGATACACTTGTTAAGCAGGAGCATGACCAATATGGTGATCCACTAGACCCGACTAGGGGATAACTTGTCATAATATATCATGCTAGGAAGGGTTCCAAATCCTACAGTCTAACATAATTACACAACAACCCTAATGGATTCCTAAGGTTAAAACATTCAATTATTCTAATAAAAAGAAAGTAAATATAATATAGTGCACACCAAAGCTTGTGTCACAAAGTGGGGGTTATAAATAATAAAATAATTAAAATAAGCATGTATTATAAAATATATACTCACATAAATGTATAAAAAATCTTAATACAATCTTGTATTGAAAGTGGAAAAAGGGACAACAATCTTATGAAGCACCGATGGTTTGCCCACCCCTTTCTTAGTGTACCCCTTAAGGCATGCACTCAGAGAAATTGAGACTCGATAGGGTCTTACAAGATACAAAGTGTTAGTCATAAATAAAAGTTTGAAAATATTATGAATATACACATCCTATGTTGTTTTCTATGGAATGAAAACCTAACTAGACACAGTCAAAATACTCTACTTCTAGTCCTAAGTTGTCACAATCATGTCTTATCTTGATTTTTACTATTAGACATTTATTATAGTCAACCTGAAACCAAATAACCTAATTATATTGTATTTGGTTATATGTAATATTTTTAGCATATGCCACTTGTCAATTTCAATTCCATTCAATTCTTCTTAAAATTTAGATTTATGTTTGAATGTCATATATTATAATTTGAATAAATCTTTTAATTTTTATACCTATTTGCACCACATTTCCATGTTAAATAAAAAATATGGAAAAAAATATTGGTGAACCCATGTATTTTTGAGTATTTATTTTTTCAAATTTTTTTCCTATGGTTTTAGATTAAGCTCTAATTTTTATACACAAAAAATATTATTCTTAATGGTTTTAAATTTTATTTTATTTTTAGTTTTTCTTTCTTTTTTAGAACTATGTTATGATAGTTATAAACATCATAGGATTTATCCATCTAGGTAAGGTGGTTTTTAGTTTTATCTGAATTATGGTGTGATGGGTACTACTCCAATACTCAATCCATTAGACATCATTATATATGTACTTTAGTTTACAATACCTTATGATATATCTAAAATACATAGGGTTTTTATTTTTTAACCATATGAAGCTTTTCAAATATTTTTTTTAGTACATCGGTAAATGATTATCCCTAGGAATTTACTCTCAATATACCTTAGACATGAGATAGTGTGGCTAAAATATGGTGGAATCCTCTATAGTTAGTTACCCTTTGGTCCTTGTTCACTATTTACACCTGGGATCAATATATTTGATAGCCTAAAAATCAAGCACATATTGTTTAGTTTCACCCACTCTTATTTTGTTTTTAACACATTTTCATGATTCCCTCTGATTCCAACCAATAATGTTAGTTCCCTTATTCTTTAAGGTTCATTTATAAATTAAAAGGAATTAATATAGATCATATATAGATTCCTTTGATCTCTTATAAAATGGATAATATATATATATATATATATATATATATATATATATATATATATATATATATATATATATATATATATATATATATATACATAGCTCAATTTTATAATATAATTATTGAAATATATGTATAAATTAAAAAGGACATTGATGATGAACATTATAATCAACATAATACTGAGATATTCAATATAATTGATCCCAATGAGCTTAATGGGGTAGATATTGAGTAAGTAAAATAATTATCCAATTTCCAGAAATGACTTTGTCAATGTCTCAACTAAGTGGATAGAGTTTTAAAATTTCTCCTAGCATCTAAGATTGCACATCAATAAAATATTACAACTTCCTAGGAAAAATAATAATAGGTGCCTTTAAGAGTTGTGTGTACTCCTATTTTATATGTTCTAGTTTCTAATATTTATTTTATTCCTATAACAACACCTTTGGTTACATATGTGAAATAATTAAATGGTATGGGGGAATCACAAAGTTTCCAATTAATATTCCTATTTATATATAGGCATCATACACACCTCCTTTATTTACTATGCATGGTCCATCCCAACCTCATCTAATGCAAACTCTCTTGAAGAGATTATTACATAATTAAATGTAGAGGTGTGGAATTAGATTTAGGTGTCTATAAATCTACTCACTCTATGGACTCCCATACCTTACTTCATAATCCTTTGGAACCTAATATATCATCTTATCCATTACCAACATGATTTTTAGCTCTTAAGCTACCACTTTATAAAGGTAAAGGTGATCTTGAACAACATATTTGATCATTTCATGCAACATGATTGGATTATGCATACAATGAAAAAATGTTAACCAAGATATATCCAAGAAGCCTCAAACAATATTATTTTTTTATGGTTTTATTATCTTCCACTCCAATTAGTTTGAGCATTTTATCCTTTGGAAAATTAATTTATAGGAGACTTTTCTATCAACATTGGTGAAAATATATCTTATGCACAAATTTATGAATTCAAGTAAGGGTCTAATGATAAAATTAGTGAATATGTTCTTCAATACAAAACTATACTAATTAATATGAAAAATCTTATGTAAAATAACTAGTTACTATATATTCACACAATTTTTTCTATCACCACTCCATGAGTCTATCATGTTCGACAAATTCAAATATTTTAATGATTTCTGCCATAATGTCAAAGAATACAAAGTCAAGATCATAGATTTGAATAAAATCAAGTGTGTACCAAATGTTCCATCTAATTCATATACTAAGTTTTTAATTAAACCAAGATAAAATGTTAAGTCTAAATAAATCAAGAGTGAAACAAAATTACCAATCATTGCAGTATCACAATTAATGAATAAGCATCAAATGAAAGCCCCACTAAGGTAGTAATTTTAAAGGTTATCATCACCTCCTAATGTCTTGTTACATAAATTAGTTGACTATAAGTTCATTTCTCTCCCTCTACCATTATAGGTTGATATGAATAAACATCAACAAAATGGATTCAACCATTACATATTTTAGTGATTATTATATATGTATTCGGAATTATACAAATAAATACTATAATCTAAGGCATAAGATACAAGATATTATTGATGAAAATACTATTGAGATAAAAATAACCATATAGGAGGCTATACCACAACAAAATGACAATGTAAAGTTGAAAATATTCAATAATCCATTTCTAAATCATGGCATAGTAGAAAATATACGTCATTTAGAGGCACGCCATGATCAAAATGCACATCCTCTTCCTAAAACATATGGGCATACAATATATGGTCTTATTGGTATATTTATAGGAACATCAACACCACATCATATTATTATATTTGATGATAATGAAATTTTTGATAATGATTCAAATATACATGCAATATTTATTTAATCTTATATAAACAAAAAACCCATACATAGTGTCATGATCGATAATGGATCAAGTGAAAATGTAATGAAACTTATTCACACTTTTGGTTACATAGACAAAGATTTAAAATATACATAAAAAAATATTCAAATAATTTGATGGAGACACACATAATAAGTTTGGGCATGTAATGCTACCACTTAATGTTGGTTCAATAATAATGGCTACTCCATTATTAGTCTTACCAAGTAAAAGGGTCTTTGATATGTTATTAGGACACACTTGGATAAATAAGATCCATTTAATACCATCCATAGTACATAGATGTCTTGAATATATACATTGAAATCAAGTGATCAATTTTTTATGAATTCTATATGATTACCCTCTATAGTCAATGGTATCTTTTGCTCCTCCCCCACCACCACCATAATTGGTTATTTCACCTATTCAAGAGCATAGTATAGAGACATTTATTGCATTTATTCAAAAACATAGTAAAAAGATAGTTTTTACACCTATAAAAGATATTTTTATATAATCAATGCAAAGGATGATAGTATACCCTCCTAGATAGTAAGCATCATCATCAAAGAGCTAGCTCAGATTTCAAAGAGGATTTCATCTTCTATAGTTCATCCTAAAGCATTACCATAGATAGTTCAATGTGTTTCACAACAAACATAGGCAATGGAACCTTCTATTAATATATTTTATACTCTACCAAGTCCTACACATTATAGAGTCACACATCCTATAATAGATACTATGATCATTAATAAAAATGGTTATGTTATAGCACTTGATGCCTTTTTATATTTTGATTCATCTATATGTAGCATTTTTGTTAATAAAAATTCACCCTCCAACTCTATGATACATACACAAAATATGTTAATCCCATTTATGTGATCATAAGCTATATTTATTTATTTTTAAATAAAACATATAAAAAACATTTAACTATATCAAAAGTTAAAAACAATCAAATATTTCAAAAAATACAAACATATTAAAAATATTCTCAAAAATAATAAATAAGGACTTGATCATGACATGAGTTTCTAGTTCACTTATTTACATATATTATTTATCACATATTTTGGTAGATATAATATTATTTTTTAAACCCAAAAAAATTTCACAAAGTATATGAGTGTGATGCAGGACATACATACTATACATGGATTTCTAGATGTTGGATTCCCTTCCACCTAGTTGTCATGCCTATGTCTAGGGCATATTATTATGTAGGTTACATTATCATAAGTTATATATTTTTATGAACTCTCCACCATGTTGAGCTACATATTTTACAATTTTCATATTAGTTAATCATAACTTACATTATGATACATGGATATGATTATTTTCTATAACATGAAATTGATACATATGGATAAGGTAGATTAGTTTTCACTCATTATATACTCCTTAGAATTTATTTCTTTATTAAAATATATGATAGACATTGATTGATTATTATGTTTGTCCACTTGGCCTTATGTGTTCAAAATATTTATTTTCCTTTTTTATGGCATTCTTAATGTCCTTTATGTGAAACCCTTGGCCTTATCTTTTACAACATGATCATGTCAGTTATATGTGGCCCTTGTCCTTATGTGTGACATTGTGTCATGCTTGTTGTGCTTGGTGAGCCTAATTAGTGGTGACATGATCCATATCATTCAATTTTACTTTGTAGTATAAATTCATAGATGGTTGCTTTGATACATGACTCATTATTATAATTATCTTTACATTACACTTGTATGCTTCATATTAAACATGTTACATGCATGATTTAATGACAAACTACATTACTATGATGACATACTCTCCACATGTTGAGATGATTATACATAATTATATATTTATCACATGATAAATTAACTCTTATTTTGATATGAGTGATTTTCAAGTTACATATTTCATCTCAAAATGGGGGCATTACAATGGGATTATCTCAGAGATTCAATACTCCATGAACAAAATTAAAAAATATAGAATTTAGATAGTGTATATATTTCAAACAAAATACAAGTTTAAAAGATTTAAAGTTAAATCATAAATCAAATAAATGATATATATTTACACAGTAATATAGATTTTGGGGGCATATGACATGCATACAAACTACTCACTTTATAGAGAATTGAGTACAGATTCATATACATTTGAATGCATATACAAGATAGTTACAAGGTATAAAAAGATAGGGTTTCACATATAGCTATAGTTGAGAATATAAATTTGTCGTATCTTATATCATTTAGCAAAAACTCATGGGGCATGATATTGATTCATGCACACATACACATTTTATAAAGTAAAAATTCATAGTACTAGTTCCTGCACATTCACACTACAATATAGTTTATAGATTTAATATAAAAATGTTTTTATTTCTATTCAAATCTATGGGAACTGTAGTCATTATGGGGGAATGAATATTAATCATTCTATTTTTATCATGTGAGTAGAATCTATATCTATTTATAGTAGTGTGATCATTATATTACAGGTAATACATGTTTGATTATAGTAATACTCAATGGCCTTGTTTTTATTTCTTTTGAACCTAATGTGTGGTTCTACATTTTTTCATTATGGTTTATGTATGTTCAAGTCTAGTGACATTCATCAACCTTGGCATCACTTATAGAAAATCCATCATCATTCCACCTTATTTTGGTTTAGTACATTGGGTACTTCTCCCCATTCATGAGAGTTGGATCATGCATTTTTCCAAATCAAAGTATTGATTCTTTATTTATAATTAAGACTTTATCACTCTAAATTTTCAAAGGGTTCAACATGTGGAACCATATCTCTAATTGCTTTGATAATGGGGAACACATCTCCATATTTGACATGTTATAGGGAAAAGTGGTTTAATCTCCCTATAACTTCTTTACTCTCTTTTAATATTAAAATTTTTTAAGTTTTTTATTTTCAAATTTTAAATATGAATAGTGATTACTTGATGTGTTATTTCAAGTTTTTCTAAAATTGAGTGCCATGTACAATTGGAGTTTCTTATCAATTAAAAAGTGTATTTTATTCACTTAAGTTTATTCTTTCTCTTATACTCTAATAATTTCATTACTATAATAAAGGGTGGAAAATGTTGATAACTAAATCTGGTCATAGGTATTTGAAAATGTTAATTCTTGACATATCATAAACCACTTAACTTATGCTCAAATAAATGACTCTTAATCACCATTATTTTAATCCATATCTATATGAAAAATTGAAAATCTATTCATCATCATTGATATAATATAATTTCAAGTCAATGATCAAAAAATATCATATCACTATAATATGGTTTCCAGCCTCATGATAGTTACCCCTAATTTTTTGGGATAAGTCTACGATAGGTAGACAACTCCACTACTATGGACATATTCACCTAGTGTGGCCTCATCTTGTGTTATTTAATATATATTTTCCAAATTTTAAAATACTCATTTGGGTCTTCCTACATGTTTCTAACCAAATTTTAAAATACTCATTTGGGTCTTCCTACATGTTTCTAAAGTTTGGCTAAAGGAAATTTTCTAAATATCTCACTATATAAGCAAATCAAAATCTCATTTTGATGGGATTGGATCTCTATCTAGCACCTATATTTTACACTAATTCACATGGATAAAAGTTACTCTAATATTCCCATATTTATTATGAATCACTATAAATAGTCTAAAATCAAGTCTGAAGCATTTCAAACTGAGTCAAGAGCTAAAATTGTCACGTATCAAATCCACATTTAAATATGCATAGATTTTTCAAATTTTAAAATACTCATTTGGGTCTTCCTACATGTTTCTAAAGTTTAGCTAAAGGAAAATTTCTAAATATTTCACTATATAAGCAAATCAAAATCTCATTTTGATGGGATTAGATCTCTATCTAGCACCTATATTTTACACTAATTCACATTGATAAAAGTTACTAATATTCCCATATTTATTACAAATCACTATACATAGTCTCAAATCAAGTCTAAAGCATTTAAAACTGAGTCAAGAACTAAAATTTTCAAGTATCAAATCCACATTTAAATATGCATACATTTAGTCAAGGAGCATAATTTCAAAATCATAATTTCAAACTAAGTCAAAAGCTAAAATTGTCAAGTATCAAATCCACATTTAAATATGCATACATTTAGTCAAGAAGCATATGGATCTCTATCTAGCACCTATATTTAACACTAATTTACATTGATAAAAGTTACTCTACTATTCCCATATTTATTATGAATCACTATAAATAGTCTCAAATCAAGTCTGAAGCATTTCAAACTGAGTCAAGAGCTAAAATTGTCAAGTATCAAATTCATATTTAAATATGCATCTATTTTCCAAATTTTAAAATACTCATTTGGGTCTTCCTACATGTTTCTAAAGTTTGGCTAAAGGAAATTTTCTAGATATTTCACTATATAAGAAAATCAAAATCTCATTTTGATGGGATTGGATCTCTATCTAGCACCTATATTTTACACTAATTCACATTGATAAAAGTTACTCTAATATTCCCATATTTATTATGAATCACTATAAATAGTCTCAAATCAAGTCTAAATCATTTCAAACTGAGCCAAGAGATAAAATTATCAAGTATCAAATCCACATTTAAATATGCATACATTTAGTCAAGGAGCATAATTTCAAAATCATAATTTCAAACTGAGTCAAGAGCTAAAATTGTCAAGTATCAAATCCACATTTAAATATGCATCTATTTTCCAAATTTTAAAATACTCATTTGGGTCTTCCTACATGTTTGTAAAGTTTGGCTAAAGGAAATTTTCTAAATATTTCACTATATAAGCAAATCAAAATCTCATTTTGATGGGATTCGATCTCTATCTAGCACCTATATTTTACACTAATTCACATTGATAAAAGTTACTCTAATATTCCCATATTTATTATGAATCACTATAAATAGTCTCAAATCAAGTCTAAGGAATTTCAAACTAAGTCAAAAGCTAAAATTGTCAAGTATCAAATCCACATTTAAATATGCATACATTTAGTCAAGGATCATAATTTCAAAATCATTCTAGGTGGGATAAATATGTGTGGATTGATTCCCTCCTCAAATAATCTAGATACATAGGAAATATTCAATCATCAAAGGGGATGATTGGGGTAAGCTCAACCCATTACACTCCCCCTCTCTTTTTTTTAGTTTATATCTCTTGTAATTTCCCCTAAGGTTCCAAAGGCAAAGATAAAGAAAAAAAAACTTTTATGTGACATATATAAATTTTGAATAACTCAACTCACTCAATAAACACATATGTAAAAGGTAGATCAGTTACAATTTCATCATAGTCAATGCAAACATGCCCAACCCATACTACTATCTAGGGATAACAAAATTATCTATACATAATCAAGAACTCTATCATAGTCCTACCTTATCCTACTTTCCATTGTCAAACATCAATTATATTCAATCAAGAACTAAGAAAATAAAATATCTTATATTTGTTTATATTTACTATTTTTAGCATATGCCACTTGTCCATTTTAATTATGATAAATTATACTTTACATTCATATTTATGCTTATATGTCATATTACAATTTTAAAATATCTATCAAGTTTTATACCTATTTACACAACATTTCTATTTTAAATAAAAAAATATGGTAAAACACTAGCATTGTTTTATTTTTCAATACTAGAATAAAATGGAGGCATTTGTAGACACTAAAATCTTGTATCAAATACTTGATGATGTTAGTTTTGACATATCGTTACATTTCATGACATGTGTGTACACATATAAATCTTGCACACGCTTCTCTCCTATCCACTTTCCTTCTATGGGCCCAAACTTCTCAATTCCCTATCACTCACCTATGTGAATTCCCTAGTCCTTACTTAATATACTTATTATCATACAAAAACTATCTCTAGATCATCATATCATTATTACTATTTTCTAGACACATTCAATAATACTTAGACACATCTATATTTATGTATATCTCCACCTCGACTATACTCATTTTCATGCCAAATAATGGTCATTTTCCAAATTCAAGTCATCTTTATAGGTTAGCCCATATAATCTAAAAGTATGTGGCATGAGAATTTTCACAAAGACTCATATATTTATACATATTATGCCTAATCTTATTTCCCTGTATACAATTCATCAATTATGTACTAAGAAAACATATTATTTCACTTGCACATTGAGAGGGACTACCCTAATTATCCTAAATTAGAAATCAATCACAAGAAATAATCCCTAGCCAAGTCTAAAATAATCAATCCAAGTTTTCCATTACAAAGTTTTAAAATATAGATTACAAGTTTCATTCATAAAATGAGAACCATTACACACATACACTTAAAGTGAAGAACTATGTGTCATTTGATTTCCATATTTGAAGTATTGGATACATATACAATACTAAGTTATCCATTGGGGATTAGTTGAGGTCAACTTAACCCATCACTCTTCCTTAATTTTACATGTTAATGTAGTGTAAAAAGTGGAACTAGGATTTAAAAGTGAAGGATACAAGTTTATTGATTTTACCATCATAAAAAATGATTGATATCACACCTAATGATGGTTTACATGTAAGCTAGTGACCTAATCCAAAATAGCGAGGCATAGTTTATAGACATGGATCTAGCAGAAGGCAAATGCCTTCATCTAGAAAAAGCTTCTATATCTTGGAAGACTCATGCAACAAATATAAATACTCATTTTCTTGATTAAAGTGTCTATTTGTCTATTTTTAGTCCTTTTAATAATTTGTTTTTAGTCTCAAACTTGCATAGACTGGAAATGAGCTAAGTATTATAGTCTTATTAGTAATTTACATCATTTATAAAGTGTAATTATTCCATCATAATCTACTACAACATTCATATCTTATTTAATTTAGACATATATTTTTTTATCATTGTTAGGGAATAAGGGTCCTTGGATCATATACATAAAAATTCAAAATAACATAATTAGCCTAGATTAACAGTATTACCATTAAGGCATAAGGCCACTTAATTAATAAAAACCTCCACTTCTAAAAGTAAAAATACTTTAGCTGAAGAACCCAAAAAAAATCAAACCAAAAAACATTGATTACTTTATTTACCTTCAAAGATATCCTGAATGAAGAACTATGGATATGATGATCTTTTTTCCTATTTTTACTAGCTTTCACTCATCTTCATTACCCAATTTGACAGAATTCAAAATTAAAATTTCATTTCTTTCCAAAATTCTACCATTACAAATGAGATAAGTATTATAGTCTTATTAGTAATTTACATCATTTATAAAGTGTAATTATTCCATCATAATCTACTACAACATTCATATCTTATTTAATTTAGACATATTTTTTTATCATTGTTAGGGAATAAGGGTCCCTATATCATAAACATAAAAATTCAAAATAACATAATTAGCCTAAATTAACGGTATTACCATTAAGGCATAAGGTCACTTAATTAATAAAAACCTCCACTTCTGAAAGTAAAAATACTTTAGCTGAAGAACCCAAAAAACAATCAAACCAAAAAACCTTTATTACTTTATTTATCCTTCAAAGATAACCTGAATGAAAAACTATGGATATCATGATCTTTTTTCCTATTTTTACTAGATTTCACTCATCTTCATTACCCAATTTGACTGAATTCAAACTTAAAATTTCATTTCTTTCCAAAATTTTACCATTACAAATTTTACTCTTATTAACATTTTTATCATTATGACCAATAGATTCAACATTTTGAGTTGTTCTTACTAGGGGTCTTTCCTTGTTCAATTTTTTCCTTTAGATCTCTTTGAAGCCCATTTTGTTGAAATAAATAGAACATCTACCAAAACTTCTACTTGATTCTCATCATCCTCCTTTCCTCAAGAATATTCATGATTACGTTTGATTTTTTGGCAAGAAATAGAGAGGTGCCTAACCTAAAAATAGTTCCAATATCTAAAGGGGATTCCTTCAAAATCTAGGATTTGAAACCAACTTCTATTTTGCACTTTCATCTCAATACTTATAGGTAGATCCTAAGAAATGTCAAAACACACTAAAATTTTAGAAAAAATTGTTTGGAGAAGATTTAATGAAGATTCATCAATTTTCAACATATCACTTAGTACAAAAGTAATCACTGATAAACCTATTTTAGACTAGAAGTAAAGTGAAAGATAAGGTAGTCTCACCCAAACTAATTATAGTGAAAGATTTTCTATCAAGGGGTTAAAATCAAGAGCCTAGGGTTTCATAATCAGAATATGATTTTCCCATCACCATGTTTTAGTCTAAAAAATCTTATTCCTATTAGCTAAAGAATCAAAGGTAACAATAAAAAACCCTTTTGCACATGGAAAAATTTCCATATTATCTTATAGAAAATATTTCCAAGAATTTGAAATCCATTGATGTAGGGAGGAAAAAGATGGCCAAAACCTATCAAAATGGTACACCAAACCACTCTCCAAAAACCATTCTTTACCTTCCAAAACATCCTCTAGAGATTGATTTTCAAAGTTAACAATAACCTATTTAATTTCAAAAAGCCTAGCTTGACTAGTAACTATTTCTTTTGGGGCCTTATCGACATGTTTTACTGACGCATTGGAAGATGGATTCTGCTATGACTCCTCTAAACTAGCCATCATATCTCTCACTACTATGAATGTTTTGATAGTCCTCAATTTGAATAACACCCTCGTATTAATATCTACTACCAGAGTATCCACCAATTTTTCCTTATCATCCTCTACATTGGGATTCAAAACTAACTATGCTTCTACCCTAACTATTATCATCACTGCTAGGGAAAGCAAACTGCCTTCAAAATCTTGAGTCTTAATCATCACTGCCACTGGAGTAGGCTTTGTGCCAAAATCCCTAGTCACCACCATTGTGAGCCTAAAGAAATGTTTTTTTTTAGTTTTCTTTTCTTACTTAATTCCCATATGCAATATTATAATGAAAGTGAAATGCCATAAAAACTACCCTCCATAGGAAGGGGATTTGCTCAATACTTGTAACCTATATATATCTTAAATAATATTAATTTATCTTATTATATCACATTAATCAAAATAAGGTAAAATATAAAATTCCACATCATTTGGTAAGGTTTTATCATGTAGTATTAAATAAATAATATTTTTATACATAGTTGATTTTTTAAGAAGTTCTAATAGAAATGTTTTTTCTTGAGTACTTTTAAGTTTATCAATGACATCATACTCTCTAGTCATATTAATCAATACCTTAAGAGATGGAAGGGAAATAAGAGGGAAATTTTTACTACATATGCTTTATCTAACAAGATGATTCATCCTACATCTTTATGTTATGATAGCATGAAATTCCTAATATAATATAATCTGAAGGAAAATAATGTGGGTAGGATGGTGGCTATCACTACATTTAGGTCTATGAGGAGGAATGAAAGGAGTCATACATTCCCTTTCCCATCAAGTCATAGGCTAAGTTTTATGTCATTTTATTGTAGGTTAAGGGCACTTATTATCAAGAATTTAATATTATTTAATAATTGCATCCATATATCAAATATCAATATTCACACACTCACTTTAGGAGGGAGAAATAAATCATCCTAAGGCCTTTTTGGGTTATGTAACCATAATTTATATTATGTGTGGTTTTTTTAGTATAGATCTACTATTCCCCTTACTTAATTCACCCTTTTGGAATTTATTTTCTAATTAGTTTATGTATTGTTAGACTCTAGATCCTAGTTCTACTTATTAAATAATTGTAAATGATCAAATGAAGTATTAAGAACTAATAATATACACCTAAGACCTCATGATCATATAAGTATTAAGATAATAATGCTAAGATTAAATCATTACAATGTTAACCTTCATTGTAAACCTCATCTTTGTGTATGATTTGGATCATATATAGTTTCAATAGGTCTTAATAAATTATATTTCATGGTTAAACATCTCATTCGAAACCTTAGATTACTTAAAATTGATGAAGGGTAGAAAGGTGATGCACAAGAAGACTTGAGAATCTAAAAGCACTTCATTGTCCAATTTTAGCAAGGAAAATTACAAAGGGAAAAGGACTATTTATAGAAATTAAGAATCAATGAGGATCCTTCATCTTAACTCCAATATGTATGGTTTCAAATACATATTCAACAAGGCACATAGATCAACACAGGGACTGATAACATGATACCTTCATCTTGTCTAAGATTAAGGGTGGAGGATGGCTCTTGAAAATATCAAAAAGGGATTAATATGATCCCTCCATCTTGCATGTAATATGGATGGTGAATAATTATCCTCAAAATATCTTTGTGAGAGTAAATGTGAGCCCTTCATATTGTTTCCAAGATGAAGGGTGGATAAATATTCTCAATAAATCAAATGGATAACTAATGTGGGCCCTTAATCTTGTTTCCAAGATTAAGGGTTGAGAGTATTCCCTAAAATATCTCACAATATTCATTAAGGTCCCTTCATATTGTCTTAAATATTAAGGTAATATTAAGGGTGGAAAATTATTCTCAAAATACCTTTGTGAGAGTCAATGTGGGCCCTTCATCTTTTTTCTAATATGAAGGGTAGAGAACCATTCTCAAGAAAACATATCGATAACCAATGTGGGCCCTTCATTTTGTTTCCAAGATGAAGGGTTGAGAGTGATCCATGAAATATCTCACAAACTTCATTAAAATCCATTCATCTTGTCTCCAATATGAATGTTGGATAATAATAATTTATATTAATTCCTTTATTAATTAGTGAGCTCACAAAATAATATTACCTAGGATCTCAAGATTCTTTCTTGAATGAAGATACCTTTTAGTTGGAGAAAAATAAGAATTAATAATTGAAACAAAATCATAATTACATTTACATAGACATATACTTATAAGAATGATTAATTAAATTAATCAAATATCAATTTAATTAATACAATGTGGGGAATTTTATTAGAAGAATGGTTTAGGGAAGGGTGAATTAATTAAATTAGTTGATCAATAAAGGAAAATTAGTGAATTGATAAGAGTAGAATAATTGACCAAATAAAATGACAAAAATGTTGATTGAATAGATCTAATATGATGAATTATCCCACATATATATTCCCCAAGGTGAATTCTAACTTGTATGTTAGATGAACAAATGACTTTGGACTAGTTTATGTGCAATTATGGTAAGTCATTACATTTTACAATTTTGACATGAAAGTAATAAAAATGGAGTGTATACATTTTACCCTATTTTTGGAGTGTATACATTTTACCATATTTTAGAATGTGTTAAAATATGTATATTAAGTAACATATTTTAAAATAATGAGAATATAGAAAATGTGGATGAAAAATTAGATGATGAAATAAAGGATTTTTTAATTTCATCATTCCCAACTGACAAGTGCAAGAGATTGAATGGAAAGATAAGGATATGATTTGAATGAAATTATTTATGGATTATGCCCCCTAAAGATGGAATGAACGTATTAATGATTTATATGGGATCTAAAAAAATAGAGGAATAATCTATAATGGAAGAGAGGATTGACTCATGGATAATATTATTCCACTTGAGCTAATGCTTGCACACTTTGATTTCTAATGATGATGAATTAATTTTCCCCAAGTATGGAAGAATTAGGAAGGAAATATACCTAAATAATAAACAAAATTTTAATTACCCAAAATAGGTTTAAATTTATGGGTTTATACATGATCTATCTTAGATAATTATTTGCATGCTTGATTTCCCCCAAACAGGGTAAAATTTGTGAGCTTGGAATGTTCATGTACCCCAAACAAGGTGGATAATTAATGAGCCCCAAATAGGGTGAATTGATTGATTAAATTAATTAAAGGTCAACATAGATAAATTATTTAACTTATTTCACATTAAAATGATGACATGAATGACTGAATTTGATGAGCTAACACAAGCATGGGTGCTAATGGTATAACAAATTTTGTAGAAGCCATAAAAAACTAAGCGCACAAGAATGCCAACATGATGAGAGAATGTAAAAATAAGATAATGAATTAAGAGTGATATGATCATATTATAATAATGTGTATGTTGATAAGAATAAAATAATGGTAGATGAGATGACCTCAAAAATTGGTTGGTACTGAGCACTACCTACATAGTGTAAAAAGGCCTCAAGCCGATGTAATTTTTTGAAAAATTTAGGAGAGAATATGATGAATAATGGACTAGATGATTAGAAGAATAATAATGGTTTATCAATGTGTATGACACTTTTTTTACATTCTTATTTGGATATTCACATATTTATTATCATATATAGCCATAATATTCAATTGTTTTGATCTGATCATGAAAATGGGATGATGTGATGTAGTCAAATATTACCAAAATAATTGGATAATAGATGATGATGTGAAAGGAGATACATCCATTATAACATTTATGATTTAATACCTTGGATACCTAATTTTTAATTTTTTATATGATAGTATGCATCATGAGATAAAACACCATGATGACCTAGCTATAATGTGCATAAGAACTGACCCCATATCCAAAATACAATTGACAACAATGCACCAATGATAAAAACCATGATGACAATGCTAACATATTCCAATGGATGGATTCAATTATAAGTGAATGATAAAGGATTCCATGATGATTCCCTTGTTATCACAATGGATTAAATCAAGGCAATAACAAAAAAAAGGAAGTAAACAATCAAACACATAAAAAAGAATGAAAAAATCAATAGAAAGCATCATGTCTTTAATCAAGTCAAAATACACATGTGTAGGCTAAATGATAATGATGGCTGGAATGGATACCTCCAATAAGGGATACATGTAAGGGGAATAATTGAGAATATAACATCATAAAAAAGTAAGGTTCATGCTTAAAATTTCCCTAAACAGGATTGAAGTGACAAGCTTGTAATATAGTGATTTGATTTTAATTTTACCCCAAATAGGGTAGATTTAGGAAGGACACATCCCAATAGTAGTTGATTCAATTGGATTAAGATTGATCAAGGATTTAGGACAAGATAAATTTTCTTGGATTTTGTGGCGTTATATATTTTTTTGGAGATTTTGGCCTTTTATAATTTTTAGGATGTTTTAATGTTATGAATGTTTAGGATTTTATAAATTTTTGAATGTTTTTGACATCTAAACTCAATGGAAAATTACAAGATGAAGAATGATTTGATGCATAAAATGGTAAGATCATATTATTAACTCTCAAAATTATGATAATGTGATATAAGGGTGGTTAAACTAACCTTAGAAAACTAAGAACTACATACACAGTCTAAGAGAACCTCAGGCACTACAGTTCAACCAAATATGAGAGTGGATAGTGATGAATATGAAGAGGGAATGAAAGATGACTAAAATGATCATGATTAAGTTGTATTTAAGTTAATGAAGAATTTTCAACTCCTAAAATGGTGAGAGTATGTAATTAATAAATCATAAAATGGAAAGAACATGGAATGGGAATGTTTTAGGAGTGTTTATAAAGTTATAACCACAAAGAATCACTAGCAAATGGAAACACTTGTTCTGGCACTAGGATGGGATTAAATATCATATGATATGATTGAAATGATCATGTTGGATGATAATGGATGATAAGTATACGAGGAACCTATAAGGACCATTCCATATAGGAAATAAAATGTCCAACCATAAAAGTGTCATTAAGAGGATATTTTAAGATATTTTTTAGAACATGGCTCAAAACAACTTTCACTTTCTGATTAAGATCAAGATGGGAAGGAAAATTGGACTAGGGTAAGAAGAATAGAAATATGGTTCAGGATAAATTAAAATGGTCAATATGATGGGAATGGAACAAATTTAATTGAAGATAAGGATGCCCTAAAGTGTGAAGGTACTTATAGATAAAACATTATTTACACATGATGCTAGAAACCTAGTTTTCATCATGTTAGTTACCCAAGGTGCCACAAGCATGGTTTTCACTTTGGATGACTTATTCATATTTCTATTTTGATTTCATGTTTTATTTTTTAATTTTTGGTATCTCAAATCAATAGAGGATGACAAGATCCATAATGATGAATGTTTGAATCTAACCCATACCAATTTCAAATAGCTTCTCTACTATAATTTTGTTATTAATGTAGGTTGTACTGATGTTGGATCTTCATTGATTTTTGATTTAGTTTCCCCTAAACTTGTAAACAAGGTATCTTCATAATCTCTTTAAAAAAGAGTGATACCAGGGAAGGTATATATGGATAATCTTTGGATAAAATATCTAATTAGATGATATAGTATCATAATGAAATGTATAATTGTTAAAGGATAGATGAATATTGGGATTTATTTTCACATGATGTAGTCATGTAAAATGTAAAATTTGGTTACTTGAATGTCAATAATGACACCCAATCCATAGGTCCTCCTACTTGCTTACATAACCCTCATTGGCTTTTCTTTCACTAATTCCTAGTCATCCACATCCTTCCAAACTTAAACCTTACAGACCCAAGTAGCTCTTTCAAGCCTAGATCCATCCCCTAGGTCTCATTCCCTCTAGATAATAGTGAGCCACTTGGATAAGAGCACTAAAACCTAGGGTGTCCTATTTCTAGCATTATTATTCAAGATCAAATTTGGTTCAAATAGTCATATTTTCTTGAATCCTTATCTTAATTCATGTTATCCTAATGTTAATTCATTTAACCCATGATCATTATGTGCCCTATAAAATTCAATTAAAATTCCATTTAGAAGGGTTGGCACTCATTTAAAAGAGAGAAGTAAGAATACAAGAAACTATAGTCAAGAAATGTTCCCTATTCTCTACAAACAACCTTCCAATATTATTCCAAGCCTATTCAAACCCTTGCACTAGTCCCCATCCATCTAAAGTACACCTAATTTTTCATCTAGTTGAATTTTCATACACAATTACACCAATTAATTCAATAACAGAACTATATTAGCTTGACCCCTCCTCTAAGTATTGGTATGTAAGCAACGTGACCACATATGGGGTATAAAGTATGTCTAGCATATATTTTACACACTAACCCTTCTCTTTATTTACAAAATTTCCCTTCAATTTCAAGCACAAATATCTCTTAGGGATTTTAAGATTAAAATAGATGCACAATGAGATCCAAATACTTTTAGGATTCAATATTTCAACGATAGGGTAACACAGATCTTTAGATCAAAACCTAAAAAACTTAGATCACCTAGAAAATAGTGCTAGAAAAGGACTATATCATTAAATAATAGGGTGTCCTAATTTTTATGATCCTATAAAATAAAAAATCAAAGTTTAGGAACCTATTTCTGACACTGTACCAATCTTGTACCTAAATTCTTAGACCTTGTCTCATATCAGATAGCTCAAAATAAGCTAAGTTATATTTTCTCTTATTTATTACTAATTTTAGAAAAGACAAAAATACAAACTAATTACATAAATAAGTGGCTTAATTATTACACATTATTTTCTTATTTACTTTACTCCAAACCTATTTATTAATTAGGAATAAAACTCCATTATTCTAAAAAACAATAAAACATTTGGTGAACTCGACTTCAAATTTTGCACAAAAACCCTGGAAATGCTAGGGTAAATTATTTGTGATTTTTTGCCATAATTTATTGATTTTTCATATATTTAAAAATCATAAATCTACAAATTAATTTCAAAATTATCATATATTTTATAAAAACCCTAGTTTGCACATACTAGGTCCTTTCATACAAAATCATTCCAAACACTAGAAAAATATATTACTAATTTTAGAAATATTTTCTAATTTTTCCTAAATTTTTCAAGAAAAATTCTATAAATTTTATATAAATTCATATCAAATTTTATAAAATTATTATACTAATTTTAAAATTCATTCAATAATCCCTAGTTTTATTAACTAGCTCCTAGTTATTTTCCAATACTTTTCCAATCATTTTTTAAATTTTTAGTTACATATAAAACTCGAAATATCAATTTTAAATTCAAAAATTCATATTATTTTTCATAAATATTTTTTAAAAATCCTTAGTTTCATGTACTATCTCAAATTTTGCCTCATGAGGTATCACCTTAAATTTTTGGGAGCTCTATATCCTTTTTGTGCAAATTTCAATTAGCTATTTTTAGGACTTTTCATTTCTTATATTATATAATTTAATTTTTTAGCACATTGCCTATTAAAACTTATTGTAAAACATTCAAACACATTATAAATTCTTTTCCTACTTTCACAATGGCCTAATATACTAGTTTTGATGAAATTGATAAAAGAGAATATCAAGAACTCTTAACAAAATATCTGGATATGCAAGATGACATGCTTAGAATTCTACAAGAGAAACAACAAAAAGTGAACAATGGTCGATCTTCTCAAACCATAGAGAAACCATTTGAAAATTACACTGCAAGGGTAAATATGTCTCAACAACCCTCTATAATAGTCCAACCTACCTCTATGCCACTAGTTACAGCTAGTACATCCCTCTCTCTTGATGTAGTAGCCATTATGTAAGAGATAATATATCTTCAAGCCAAGGTACTACATATTGAGCAATGTACCACTAGACCTACATAGGATTTGGATTATTTTTCTCTTTTGCAAAAACCATTAGCATGTCATATTGATTTTACACCCTTGCCATAAGGTTTTATTTAACCCAAGCTTACTCTTTATGATGATAAGGGTGATCTAGAGACACACTTTAGAGCATTTCATGTAGCATGCTTGGAATATGTACCCAATGACTGGCTACTTACCAAACTATTTCCATGGAGCCTAAAAGATTATGCTTTACATTGGTTCTATAGTCTACCAAATCAGTCAGTTCATGCATTCAATCCTTTATCTAACATGTTATTAGCAAACTGTAGCATTAGTATTGATGATAAGGTTTCATATGCTCAAATTTTTCAATAGAAACAATGACCAAATGAACATCTCACAGATTATGTTCTTCGGTATAAGACCATCTTGGCTAAGATGACTAGTCTCATGGTAGATCAAGAATTATAGGACCTCTTTAAATAGAGTCTTCTACCATCACTTCATGAATCAATTATGTTCAAATAATTCTCTTCCTTCACTAAATTGTGTCATACACTAAAGGAAATAGAAGTGAAAGTCATTTCAATTGAAAAACTCAAGTATACAAGCATTCTAGACACAACTAATAAGAGTAACAACAAAGTACCATATAAGGTCAAGTTTAATTATACAAAAGGGTAGAATCAACCTATAGTAAATGCAGCTTTAGATCCTCCTCAACATATATTTTTATTAGCACCCCCTCGACATACTTTCTCACATCTTCCAGTTCCTCCAACCAGGGTTTTATAATAGCTTTTGGATTGTAATATCATATATCTTCATCTTATTTAAGAATTTGACCTAACCAAGCCTCTTCCCAAGAAATATGATCAATAGGAATTTTTTGATTACCATAGCGCACTAGGCCACACTACAAATAGATGCATTAGTTTGAAAAATAAGATACAAGATTTGATAGATGATAACCTACTTGATTTTGGCACTTTAGTTGAGCCTCCAAAAGAAAAAATAACATAGGATAAAGCTTTGAAAATATTCTTAGATCCATTTACACAACATTAAAAATAGGATATATGGGACACATTAGAGGTTCACCATACATATCATGCACATCCACCACTAGTTACATATCAGGAACCTTTAATTGAGTCACATCCTTTAAGTGGTATGATCTGTGTGTATGAGTCTAGAGTCCCAAATAGACCGTTGATATCCTTCTCAAATTAGGAGATTGTGGAGGATAATTCAGATTATAATTCACTCTTTATTAGAGCACATATTCATAATCAGTCCATGCATAGTGTTCTCATCAATAATGGTTCTAGTGTCAACATGTGCACCATTACATTATTATAGCATTTGGAATATTCAAATCAAGATATCACCCTGATAGATATAGTTAGTAGTGGATTCAATAGACACCTACAAATTTAATTGGGTGTTATTTTAATTCTTTTATAGACTGGTCCAACACATGTGACCACACATTTCACTATAGTTCCTAGCATAGGAGTTTTTGATATGTCACTTGGTCACCCATGGATTCAAAAAATTCAATTAATACAATATATAATTCATAATTTTATGAAATTAATTCATGCTAATTAGGTTGTTACAATTGGTGGAGTTCCATATGAATTACCACTACCCACTTTAGATCCATCTACTTTATAATCACCAGTTCTACCTTCTCTACTAGTTTTAGTTTCCCCATCAGTTACAGTTCTTCCTTTCATACCAATTCAAACATAATTGACACATCCATATATAGTACAAATGGTTCATACATCTCTATAACTTTGATATTATAAAAAAAAATTAGTTATAGTTTTCACACCCAAAGCAGTTTCATTGAGATCTCATGGGTCTACACATAAAGCACATGTTTAGATAGCATATCCTACTTCTAGATGGGTCCCTAAGAGCCATAAAGTTACATCCACTTCTAAGAATTACATTAGGAACCCAAAATCAGTTTTTTCTTCAGAGATTTCAAAGAATTTATAACATATATAGCTTTCAGATCCACAATCTTAGCATTTTCATTGTGTTTCATATTCATGCACAATTCCACTCCTTGATATAGGACACCATGATAGAGAATCTCCCATGAGACTCATCAGTTATTATCATCCTATCCCAGCCTAATTTTACATAATCTCCTTTTATTGATTATATATAACTTACATAAAAATTCAAAATACAAAAACATTCAAATTTATCAAAATACCAAAAACATTTTGATTATATGCATCATCCATGCTTTACATTACTACTATCATGATATGACTTACATTTGTTATTTCATGCTATTTTCTGTTGATTTATCTACATTACCATGCTTCAGTTTATCTCTTTTAAGTGTGTGTAGTGACATCTAGCTACTTGATTGCTTCACTCTACCAATTGAGGGGGCATTCCTACTTGTGTATTCGAGATACACATCAATATACATACCCACTGGGGGTGTCTTATACATGACAACACCATCTAGGTTATGTCAATCCTACACTACATGCTATGAGTTATCATATTGATGTATATTACTTACCAAATTACATAGATTACTATATTGACATTTCACTAGTATCTAACACTTGTGTATATCTTAACATATACCTAGTCTTATACTAAACGTGTCTTACATACTTTCACTCTTGCTTTGATTAGTTAGATATGATTGTACCTTTTATTTTATACATGTTTTCATTAATTTATTTAAATATCTAGATGAGATTACATTTCCAATTCTAGTTTTATTTCTTATGTGTGCCTTAGGACATCTGCCAATGTCCTTTGATTCTATTCATGTGTGTGTACCTTTAGATATTTTCCAATGTAACTTTCTTTTACTCCTATATGTTCTTGTGGCCATCATGAAAATATTTTATTGTTTCAAATTATATGAATCTTTAGAATTTGACCATGCTTTGTATGTTTGCTTTCCATTTTGAGTGACATGTGCCCATATCCCTTATTTGCATTGCCCCTTGGCTAACCTTATATGCTTCTTATTTCTTGATTATTTCTTTGTATGCTTGTTTATTGATTACTTATCATTTTTTTCAATGTCATGATCCATATCATGCATTTACCTTTCTTTTTTAGATGCCATGATGGACATCATGCTTCATCCCTCCTTGATAACTAATAACTGATAACTAACATCTAACATTTCTAGTTTTAGTTTAGTATATTTCACATGCTTTTACATTGTTATATATATCTAGGAATACCCCTATTGATATAACAATATCTCAATATAAATATTTCTATATTTAGATATATCTTGTCAAATATCACTGTTATATCATGCATCTATACATCATAAAACAATTACAAGACTCTTTCTTCTGAGGGTAGTCATTACAGGTTCATCATTCCTATCCTCAGAAGAGGGGGAAAAAAATAGGGGTTTTTTCATAGATATAAAATCTCATATAATTCAAAATAGAAGCATTTAGGTCACCCAATTCAAAATCTAGAGGTCAAACCAGTCAGAACTAAATAGAAAAATAGTGATAATTCCAAATCAATAACCAATTTCAGCACAAGATAACAACATTGAAATGTATAGTATCACCAAACAAAAGGGTGTACTCATTTTGGTTATCTTATCCAAGTATAAAAACACCTAGGTTTTATAATAACAAGTAAAAATTTTAGATTAAGTATAGTTTTTACACATCTAGTTTAGTCAAAATCAGTAGTTTTAGTACAATTTTTTTAGAGAATCTAGATATAGGGGGTATCATGAATGAAATGATGGCTCTCAATTCCATTTTTAGACATGATAATTGGAATAAATTTTAGATCAAAATCCATGTTCCAAAAACCAATGATTGGGGTAAATGTGCATGAAATATTGGTCTTTTTTTTAGTTTAGTTTATTACCTAGGAATTCTTAGTAGTTACATACCTTACTCCATCTATAGGTGATTGGAATCATTTTCAAGTTGAAATTTCATACAAGTTTAACTTCTTAATTACCCATGTTCCTTAGTTATATTTCACATAAGCATATTGCATCAGTTTTGGAGTGGCTTTCATACAAGCCTAACCTCCATCTTTTGAAATGGCCAAGAGTGGCCTACTTTCTAGCATACATTCGGTTATCTATGCCACATTGTCAAATTTTTAGAGCATCCATGGGCTCCATGATCCATCTCATATGAAATCTATTTTATACCAGTATCACTTAATTCTTCACTTCACATGGAAATGATGGAGCCAAAGGGCCATATTTTTTATTCTTAAGCCACATATTCAAAGGGATTGGACACATAGTCTAGACATTAATTATCACATGTGCTATCATATAGCTTCACTCAGTAGGTGATGATGGAGCCTAAGGGTTAGCCTTTATATTCTTGAGCCACTTTCTAAGGAATTGAGAACTTCACTCTATTTACTATATTACTTTTGGTATAACATCATTTAGCATAGTCCATCATTACTCAACCTTACTCAGGATCATAATAGGTTTTATATTTGTTCACATACCCAGTGAGGTTTATTCATTCATTTCTCTTACTTTTTATTTTACTAAGATTTTGTATGTTCTTATTTTATATCACATATAATAAGAACTGATCTATTCTTTATTTAATTTCATAGATTTACACTTTCACAATGTGATCTTTATGCACTACCCAACATTACTTAGCATCACACAAGCTTCATGGGCTTCACCTTTATAGGTAAGTTTAGGTATGCTTTCTATTTTTTTCCTTTATCCTAGTATTTTGATTTTCTACATCACTAGAATAAAGTGGGGGAAATTTAGTCATGTAAAATGTTAAATTTGGTTACTTGAGTGTGGCTAATGACACACAATCCATAGGTCCTCCTACTTACTTTTACAACCCTCATAGGTTTTTCTTTCACCAATTCCTAGTCATCCACAACCTTCTAGTTTTAACCCTTATAGACCTAGGCATCTCTTTCAGGCCCAAATCCATACCCCTATGTCTCATTCCCTTTAGACAATAGTTCCCAACTTGGATATGAGTACTGAAACCCTGGGTGTCCTATTTCTGGCATTATTGTCCAAGTGCAAATTTGGTTCAAATGGTCATATTTTCTAAAATCCTTATCTTAATTCATGTCAGCCTAATGTGAATTAATTTAACCCATAATCATTAGGTTCCCTATAAAATTAAATTCAAATTCCATTTACAAGGGTTAACACTCATTTACAAGAGAGAAGCAAGAATACAAGCAAGTACACTCAAATACTTTTCCCTATTATTTGCATACAACCTTCCAATATTATTCCAAGCCTATTTAAATCCTTTAACAAGTCCTTATCCATATAAAGTACACCTAATTTTGGATCTAGTTGCATTTTCATACATAATTGTACTAATCACTTCAATGGGAAAACTACATTAGCTTGATCCCTCCTCAAAGTATTGGTATGTAAGCAGCATACCCACATACAAGGTGTGAAGTACATCTAACATATCATTTACACACTAACCCCTTCTCTCTCTTTCCCAATTTACCATTCAAGTTCAAGCACAAAGAGCTCTTAGGGATTTTAAGGTTAAAATACATGCATAATGAGCTTTATAGACTTCCATGCTTTGATATTTCACTGAAAGGGTAACACAAATCTATCAAGTAAAACCTAGAAAACTAAAATCACCTAGACAACAACATCAAAAAATGACTATAGCACCAAACATCAAGGTGTCCCACTTTTGATGCTTTTGTCCAATCAAAAAATGAAGTTGAAGAACTTGTTTCCAACATTGTCTCGGTCTTGTACCTAAATTCTCAAACCCTGTCTCAAATTGGATAGCTTAAAATAATCTAAGTCATATTTTCTCTTATTTATTACTATTTTTATAAAAATCAAAAATACAATCTTTTTACATAAATCAATGGCTTAATTATTACAAATTATTTACTAATTTACTTTACTATAGACTTGTTTATTAATTAGGAATAAAACTCCATTATTCTAAAAAATAATAAAACACATGCATTATTGTTGATTCTAGATTTAACTTGATTTTGGTTATGGTGGGGCCGATATTGACTTTAATAATGTCTTCATCAAGCAATGAATAACTAATTATCTAAGCTATTGGCACCTTGAAGAGGTTTTGACCAATAAATTCTACTTAATTATTTTAATTTAGATTGTCCAATAGTTCCTTGAATAAGGTTTCACTAAGGGACGTTGATAATTCATTTTGATTTTCCCTTAGCACCTTAAGTAAGGTTTCACTAAAGTATTCTAATTTTTTATTTTGATTATCATCTAGTGCCTCATACAAGGTTTTACAGAAGATGTTGAGTTTAGACATTGATTGTACCATAGCCCCTCAAATAAGGTTTCACTATGATATTTATTTTTTACTTTAATGTTGTCTTGAATACCCAAAAATTATGCCACTGAGATGTCACCATGGATTAAGTTTTAAAATGTGTGATTTTATTAGTCCTAATCGATAGTTGGGGGTGGATGGATGTCAATATAATGACTAGGTTGGTTAATGTGAAAGGTATATGGAATGGTAATACCAATGGAAAGATAAATTACAACATAGTCATCATATATGAGATTAGTATAACTCATGTTGATGTCAAAATAAACATCCTAAAAAATCATAGAAGGATCACAAATATTTTCAAGTGGATCTGATAGAAGTGTATAGATAATGTTATAATATCCAATAATATATGTTTATTATAAATCTAATTTTTATTCAAGAGGATATAAATCCAATGTTGATATTGATGTTGATTTTTCTTTTAACACTAAAATCTGGTATTGGTTCTAGAATGAAACCCAATTTTGATATTGGTTCTGAAAGAAAACTTGATCCTGAGGTTGATTTTAATAATACAATTTTATTTAAAAAGGAACTTTTTTCTATGTAAATTTATCTATAAAAATTGCCCATTGAATTACATTATCCACAAGTACGTTATTCACCTTTCACTTGGAAATGAAATATTTGGGACAAAGGAATTTTATAAAATGGGGAATGTTAAATAATGAATGAAAGATAAACTATTCATCAGTAATGTGTTCTTCAATGATGATTTCATCAAATAAGGGTTCTTCAAAGGTAGGTGAACAACTAGAAAGAGTCTCTTCAAAGCAAACCTCACCAAATATAGGGATGATGGTCAAAGTATGACTCATTAAATATGGGTGATTAAATGATAACATCATAAATATGTGATTTGTCTTGATCTTGACTTGAAATTGAATGAGTATGATTATGATTAAGAAAGTTATCTTAGAATATCTCTAGTGAGGGATTCTCAGACTTGGGTACACATGGATCCTTAGTAGATGATGGCCCTTATACTAGTAATGACAAGACATAATGAGATGGCCTAATTAGTTTTAAATATAAGGTTAAATAAATAATAGACATAATTCAAGATAGGTTTTGGCTAAGTTGAAAGAGTTGGCCTATGACATCTTGACTTATAAATGGGCTTGTACTTGACATTTTATGTGGTTTGTATGGCTCAAAATCTCAATGGACATTGGACAAAGTTTCCATAATAGTTTCCTTTGGTTAACCATGTCAATTTCATATGCTAACATGTGTCATATGTATCATTATAATGATCTTAGTTATAGTTATTCAATAATTTTAAATGATCAAATGAAGTATCAATAGTTAATAATCTACATGTAAGACCTCATGAGCATATAAATATTAATATAACAATTCTAATATTAAAGAAATAAAATGCAAACCTTCATTTTAAAACTCATATTTGTGTATGATTTGGCTTGAATGTAATTTCTATAGGTATTTTTTAATTTTATTTCATTATGAAACATCTCCTTAAAAAAATTTAATTGGTTTAAATTGATGAATATTAGAAAGGTGATGCACAAGAAGACTTGAGAATTTGATAGCACTTCTTTGTCAAATTTGAGCATGGAAAATTACAAAGGGAAAAGTTCTATTTATAACAATTACAAATTAATGAGGACATTTAATCTTGACTCCAAGATGGATGGTTGAAAATATATCTTCAACAAGGCACATGGATTAATAACATGAGCACATCATCTTGTCTAAGATGAAAGGTAGATGATGACTCTTGAAAATATCAAAGGGTGATTTATATGAGCCCTCTATCTTACATGATAAATGGAGGGTAGATAATTATCCTCAAAATATATTTATGAGAATAAATGTGGGCCCTTAATTTTCTTTCCAAGATGAAGGGTGGAGAACCAATCTCAATAACACATATAGATAACCAATGTGAGCCCTTCATCTTGTTTCCAAGAGGAAGGGTTGAGAGTTTTCCCTAAAATATCTCACAAGATTCATTAACATCCCTTCATCTTGTCTCCAATATGAAAGTGGATAATAATCTTTTTTATTAATTAATTTAGTGATTATTGATCTCAAAAGAGAATATTCCTTAAGATCTCAAGATTCTTTCTTGAATGAAGATGTCTCATAAAGGGATAAAAATAAGAATTAATAATTGAAAGGGAATTATAATTCCATTTGCATAGAACTATAATTAGAAGAATTATTAATTCAATTAATCAAAGATCAATTTAATTAATAAAATATGGGTAATTTTATTATAATAATTATTTATGGGAGGGCAATTAATTTCACTTATTAATCAGTGAAATAAAATTAGTGAATTGATTAGTGTAGAAGAATTGACTAGAGAAAATGACTATAATGATAATTTAATAGATATAATATAGTGAATTATATCACATAGAGATTACCTAAGGTGAATTATAACTCTTGTGTTCAATGAAAAGATGAATTTGGACCATTTTATGTGAAATTATGGGAAGACACTCCATTTTGCAAATTTGACATAGAAGTGATAAAAATGAAGTGTTTAAAATTGATGTGCATAAACTAGGGTTTTTCATCATAGGTAATTTTTCACATCACATCAACATCCATATATTATAAACATACCCTCTAAATTAATCATAGGCACTTAGGTAAAAATATCAATCATATAGTCAACCAAAACATAACTGTAATTGATAGATAATGCCATAATGTACCCTTGTCCATCTTAGTGTGGCCATATCCTAATACATCATAGAATTAAATTTTTAGTTTTGACACATTTCATGGATATTTAAATGAAAAAATATATTATTAATATGTATACAAGTTAGTAATAAATTAGATCTAGGCTAGGTTTTTTCATTTAAATGTTTATTTCTATTTATAGCTCATTTTGAATTCTACATTTTACATTTAGATTATGTATATTTTGTAATTTAAATTAGAATCTCAATCAAATAATTTTTTTATATTCTCAATACACCTATGTTTATGTCTCCCATTATAAATGAACCCCTCTTATTATACATCTCTACCAATAATCATCCTTTGGGTGATTTACTTACACAACACAATGACAATCATTGTGAATGTGCCATTTACTACATTAGTCACAAACTTATTGATTATGATAAAAATTATACTCCCATAGAAAATTTATTCTTAGACCTTAGTTTTGCCATGTGAAACTTGTAACATTATCTAATTAATAATAAGAATCATGCTATCGCTAAAGGAATTCCACTAAAATATATTATGTTGAACCTTCATTTGTTAGGGTGTATAAAAAATTTGGTAATGCTTCTTAATGAGTTTGATTTACATTTTATCTCAAAAAATTCTAGTAAATGGAAATTTTTTGAATTTCAAAACTATTTTGAATTGAAATGAATCAAATAAATAAATCTAAACTATTACAATTCATTTACATAAAATACAAATATCTAAAATTAGAATACATAATTTACAGAATTGGAAATTAGTTAAAATAGAAAAATTATCAAAAATAGGTAAACCTCCCTCAAACAAATATTATGTTGACTATTTAGGTTGAGTGTGATTGGAAACTATCTATAAATAATTTCAAATTATGTCATTTTAGAAACATGAATTTAAACTACAGTAGGACAAGGCCACACTAGGAGTATAGGTCCACATTGTATCTTTGTCTATTAATTATAGTTGTGTCCTAGTTGACTATGAAACTTATTTTTTGATATAAGTGTGTGCATATATATATAAGTATTTACTAATTTTTTGTGTGTGTTTATTTTATATAAGGAGACCTGTAAAACACAAAACCCTAGTTCTTACATAATAAGCAAAGTAGAGATCAAATGACAAAAGTGGGAATAAGGTTAGGGGAATAGTCAATATACACTAAAAAAACCCTTGTAATTTGAGTCTTCCCTACATAGCCTAAAATGGCCTCAGATCAATGTAGGTCTCCCTCCTAGAGTGAGTGTGTGAATTTTTGCCTTTGTTATATGAATGCAACTAGATATATTATTTTGAATACTTGAACATGATTTACTTTGATCTGAATTAAAATATATTCAAAATTTTATTATGAGTTCTATAATTCTTCAAAATTGAAATTGGAAGTAATAATTCTCTTTTGCTTAGTATGCAATAGAATTGCTAAGTGGTTGTTAAATGTGTTTGGAGTGACCTTAATATGATTAAACTGGAGAATATTTTAAATATTTAAAGTAATAAACCTTGATATAAGTTTGGTATGGATTAATTAAAATGCATTAAATTAAAAAATTATAATTTATTCATGGGGTACAAGGTTTCACTAGTGGACAAGACGATAGTGTAGCCCTGTCTAACTTGGGGCAGTCTTGTCTTAGAAGGACAAAGACTACAAAAATAGATCTGACAAGTACTTATAATTAGATTATGGATGTCTAAATAATGTTTTGATTATTTTAAATATATTTTTTAGATTATTTCATTCTCTAATATAGATTATAATTTAGTGGAATGGTGAATGGGCAAATCAAGGTAAGGCTATCAAGTTTAAACATTGTCAAGCCCTTAATGATTAATTTTATGTATCTACATTTTCCTCCAATTTATTCTAGTGATGTAATGAAGTGAAATTACTAGATTAAATTTAAACCTAAGTGTGTATAAACACTTTTTATTTTGATATGAATCTTGATTATGCAATATACCTTAATGTGAAACCTACAATAATGCCATTAAAAGATGTTATTATCTATATTTGAAGGTTAAACTTATGAAACTTAAAATTTAAATTTTGAAAATATATCAAGGAAATAATACACATAAAATATTATGAAATATAATTACCTTTTAACTTTGAAATGGATAATTGCATGCCCATTTATCAAGCCATTTGGAGAAATGTTGAAATTATGATGAATTGAGATTGATCAAGTATAAATTTTGAAACTAGTAAAAGCCCTTAAGTTGAAAAGATTATATGATCTAAATCTCATATGAATGTGTAGATTAATATATAAAATAATTTAGGGTTAGAATAACCAAATGTGGCTCACTACATTGAAGAAGTGCAACCATAGGCATTGAGTATCACTAGACTTTAATGTGGACCACTTGTAACATGAAAATGAATCACATAGTTGTAGATAGATCTAGATTCTATTTGAAATTTTAAACTTTGAAATTGATAAATTTTAAATTTTCATGTAGTAAATTTAACATGAATGAATATCATGCCCCTTGTATTGTATTGAATTTTATGTTTGAATGCCATTTGAGCTTTATAAATTTTGAAACTTGAAACTTGTAACTATTTTTAAGCTTGTAACTATTTTTCACATGCCCATGAATATGAATATGAAAAATTATGAATCATGTTATAATTTTAAAAAATATATAATTCCATAATTATTAAATATTTTTCTCATGAGGCTTGAATTCTCAAGACAAGACCATTATGATTCCTGACTTTTGAGATGAGAAATATAGCCTGCAAGTAACTTACCTCAAAATAAAACATATGTGAAAGAGATAATCATGTAGTAACACTTTTAACATTTAAATTGGATTGCATCATAGTATTGACTATAAAACTAAATTATATATGAAACATGTGTTACATAGATATATAATTGAAGCATAGAAGAAGCATGTGAATGATATGTATCATGCAATGAAAGTAAGAATAGAGAGTAGAAGTAATGAATGATAGGAATCATGGCACCATAGAAACAATAAATAAACATACAAACAATGTCATATAATATCACATAATTGGCATATAGTGTCACATGTAAGGCTAAAAGGCCACATATATATGGTATGAGAATACCATTCATGTAATAAAATGTAAATATGTTCACATATAAGGCCAATTACGACACATAATAATCAAGAAAGTTGTAAATTATCATGTATTAAAGTAATAAATAATCAAAAAGAAAATTAAACTATTTTATATCAACCACATATATCAGTGACATTTTTAGAAAATAAAATTTCCATGTAACATAATGTAAAGTATGACTGATTAGTAAAATATTTTTATGATATATAGTTCATCATGGTAGACAAGTTGTGGATATATAAAACCTATTTAAGTGTTCAAAAAGAACTTAGAGATTCCCCAAAATTAGCAAGGATATTAGGTAATAAGGGTATCATGGCATCAAATAAACATATGAACGTATGACTTGTATCACATTCACATACCTTGTGAAAATCAATGTGTTGTTGAAATATGGAATATGTTATTTAGTTACATGAAATAAATAACATATGCAAATAAGTAAGCTAACAAAATTTAAATATGCATTTTAGGTCCTGATTTTGAAATCTTCAAAAGCATTTTGAATTTTTTAAATATATGAATGTTTTTTAATTTTTTGAAATATTTGAAACTTAAAAGATTTGAAAATGTTCTAAAGAAAATATTGGAAAAGGGAAGGATTAAAACAATCCAAAATAAGGTTCTAAATAATATTATGATAATAAGGAAGGCAAGCCACCTACCGCTAATGTATGTGAAAATAGAATTAGATAAATGCTGATAAATATATCCATTGCCCTAGTGGCCAAGAATCTGTGCAGGCTCATGGAGAAACTCGATAAATAGATGTGATCATGTAAGTTTAAATGACAGCATATCATTATAGGTATGTAATAGTAAGTAAGAATGAGCATTTAAATCATTTTTAAGATAATCATTTAGATTTTTCTAATCAGCCTTAAAATCAAGAGGGTAAGTGCCTAAAGTGAAAAATAAAACTAAGGGATAAAAGAATTGCTTGAAATTTGAGATAAAAGAAGAAGTGATTAATTAAAAGGAAATAATCTATGTACAAAGGGGGATATACAACTATAATCCAAATATCCCATCAAGGTTATGTATATTTATAGGCCATTTATCATTAGTATCATACAAATCTTCAATATTATTAGGATCATAATCATCAATGCAATCGTCTTCTTAGTAGAGAATTAACTTTTTGGGTTGTGCTTTAAATTGGGATATACCATTTCGGTTATTTTGTATCTATGTATGAGAAACTTATGACACCATAGATTGGATTTATTTTTTGGATATGTTCATTATTTTTAAGATCTTGCATATTATTTTAAACTAGAGAATGATCATGTATCACTAGTTTAACATTAGAAAGAAAAGTAATATGTGTTTTAAATTTATCTTTTTGATCTATGCATGAAGTTGATAAAATGCTTAATTTTTTAGCAACATTATTTATATCATTATACTTTGTAGGAATATTTTGATTTTGAAATTTCCTCATGAGAAACCTACTTAAAAAAGTGTTTTCTTTCTTATATTGAATCTATTCTTATAATTATTCTTTCAATAACTATTTTTAATGAAATATTGATTTTTCATCTTGTTCTTTTTTTAATCTTGTTTATTCTAATTTTAATTTTTGAATCTTTTCTTGTTCTTAATTATCTTTTGGTATCCATATCTTTTATTTGTGTTATTTTTATACTTGTTTCTTAGGAGATGAAATATAAGTGAGTTGCAGTAGATTTATTTTTTAAACGATTGACATTATCGATGATAATTCATACTTTCTTATTTAAATCCAATAAATTATCTATATAATGCCCATATAATCCATGATATGCACAATAGTATTTTGATCTTATTATAGGAGGCATAAATGGTAATGTATCCAACTTATTTTAATTTGTTTATGTTATAAGCTCACCTGGACTCTTATTAGCCTTTTTTATATTTTTTGAAGCATTAATTGTTGATGTATATTGATTATGATGGACATGATAGGTAGATGAAGATAGATGAATGGCACTAGTATACTCTAAATTATTTATAATTTTGATATTATTTTTAGGTGATATGATCTTTGAAGTGAAATATTGATTTTTATTTTACAATTCTTCTATTGAATTTCTCATAGTCATGATTTGATTGTGAAGGATTTAAAAAGAACAAACCCTAGGTATATCTAATTGAATATGCATATAAACACCATAAATTGGAGTTGGAGGGATATACTCTTCCTTTATATTGAGATATTTATTGATTATATATGAGTTATTTATTTCTTGTTGATTGAAATAATTAACACTAGTAAGAGATGTATTATCATCATGCGATAACTCTATGATATGATTATGACATTATGGCGTAAGAGTAGCATCATGTAAAGATAAGCATGAGGTGGAAGTAGATGAAATATCATAATATTTTTTAGAAGGAATGTCTTGGATTTCAATTTTAGCTTGCAATGTGCTAAAGGAAGAGGAGGGAAGTTTATCCTTAGTAGTTGACAAGGGAAAAGAGATATGACATGTAGGATTAATATGCGGTATTTGTAAATGAGTAAATTTATAAATTGATTATTGATATAAAATTATTTTATAATCCTTTTTTGAAAATACTTTGATCTTACTTTGATAGATTTACTTGAAAAATTTTATTTATTTGAATTGCTTTCGTTGCTCTAGATTTTGAGTCAAATAAGAAGGCAAATTTGAAAAATATTCTAGAGGTGAATTTATTTTTATGGAATCATGTGACAAATTTCATCAAAATAAAATTGTATATTCACTATTACATCATCAAAATAATAAACATCAGTATATGATTCTTCCATAATTTTTTTCCTATTGTTGTTTGTTTATCATTATCATAAGTATAATGTATCATATGAGTAGAGAAAAAATAAAATTGACTATCCATTATATAAAAAATGAATTTAAATAGAATAAATTTAATACATAAACTACTTATTGATATCAAGTAATCATTTATGTACAAAATTAAATAATGACTGTGAATATAATACAAGTAAAAATCAAGGTATAAAGGGTGATCTAGGCAAGAGTTTGAATGATTGTGTGGTATCTCAAATATAATTGATTTATCATTGATTAGTGTTATCCCAATGTTCATAGTACTAATTATAAAGGCAAACCCATGCCTTTAACCCATTAACGCTATTTCTGAGGGTACAATGAGAGTAACTTCCCTAGGTGATAGACTCCTCTTAGGTGGACCATAAATAAAATAGATAAAAGAAGATTCTTATGGTATAAAAAAATAACCTTAAGCATTTATGATATATAGTAATGTACATGTAAACTAAACTTTATGTTTAAATATGAAAACTAGCTTGAGTATTAGGATAAACCCCTCACACCATGATGTCTATAAAATATATCACCACATATCCTATAATGATAGTCACTAAGTAGCTTTAAATATGTTAAAACATAATTTATAAAAACAATCACAAGTAAATATAAAATGAAGAGAAAATAAAATTGAAATATTTTTGTGTATAAATATCAACAAATTTAAACTTGAGCTTGAAAGAAAGAGCTTCTTGTCATATTTTATCCAAGGTAACAATGTAACTTATTTAATTTTTGATTCAATCAAAGGTCAAATAAGATTGTCTCATTGTGTATTATATTTATATCCAACGTTGAAGGATTTTTTATTTTAGCATTATCAATTGATATAAATTTTAAATAAACCCTAAGACAAAAATCAATAAAATGGCAAGTAATGTTATAAAAATAGAAGGTTTACCAAAATGTTTAATATATTTTGAATTGAAATTAATCAAATAAATAGATGTAAATTATTGAATTGATATAAAATAAATATACAAATATAAAATTATAGTACATAATTTAAACTTAGTTAAAATAGTAAACTTATCAATAGATATGAAAACCTCCCTCAAATAGATCTTATGATGATTATGCAAGCTAATAGTGATTAGAAACTATTTTAAAATACCTAAAAATTTTATTATGTTTAAAAATAAGAATTTAAACTATGTTGGGACAATGTCATGATAAAAGGATAGGACCTCACTATGGCCTTATATATTGGTTTCATCCATGTCCTGGTTGACTGTGTAGCTATTTTTTAATCTAGGTTTGTAAACCTACCTATGAGGCTTTAATGATTTTATGTGTGAAAATTTGTCATGTGAAGACCTATAAAACATAAAACCCTAGTTTTTGCACAATAAAAGTAGAGATAAAATGCAAAAATGGGGGAATATGGTTGGTAAATATCCAAGATACCCTCATAAAACTTTTTGTAATCTAGGTGTTGTCTACAGATTCTAAAAATCCTCAGGCTGATGTAGTTCTTCCTCTTAGAGTGAGTGTTGTGAAATTTTAAATTTTATATATGAATTCAAATAGATAGATTTATTGAAAATGAGTGCCCATGACCTATAAGAAAATATGTTTAGACTTGTCTTATGATTGTTAGAATGCTTCAAAATTAGAATTGGAATAAATAGTTTTTTTTTTGCTCAATATGGAGTAGAATTTCCAAGTTTTTGTTATATGTGTTTGGATAAGAATTAATAGGATTATATGAGGGAATATTTTGATTATTTATTATACTATTATCAACCAGATTTTCACCTTAAGGAGGGATACTCTAGCCTCCTTAAATTTGGAATAGCATTGAAACACCTCATCTACTGTGGGTTACAATTCTTAGACATGAATATTTAGATTATAGTCTAGATCCCATGCACAATACCTAAAACTAACTATATGCAATCATAAATGCATCATGACTATAAATCAGTCCTAACTCAGAGAAGATAGATCATACCATACACTTCTAATTGGGAATACATTTTTTAATAGAGATCATGACCAATATGGGGATCTAATAGACCTAATTAGGGGATATATTATCATAATACACCATGCTAAGGATGGTTCCAAAGCCTTAAATATAACATAATTATGAAATAACCCTAAGGGGGTCCTAAGTTTTGATATTTCACCTATACTAATAACAAGTAAATTAAATCTAATCTAGTGCTCACTAAATCTTGTGGCACAACATGAGGGGTTAGTAAACAATCAAAACATGTATAATATAATATCAATTAATATAAGTATGAGTAAGACCCTAATACATTGAATATGAAGAGTAATATTATTTGAATCCATTACTTATGCTACTTTTATCTACTATAGAGAGGAATAAAGTTAGAGAATACTTACCTAAGTATGAACCCATCAAGAATCAATATCTCCCTTGGAAAAATGAGATTTTCAAGGGGTTTTATGGTTTTTAAATATCATTAAGAAAGGCCAAAGCATCCAAGACTTATCCACAAAACTAAATTCTCCAAGTAGAAACCTTAAGCTAAGACTGCTCAAATAGAATGGAGGAAGATAAGATTGTAAATAAGTATGAATTAATAATAAATCTTGATTTCATATTAAAATAATGATGAAAATATATTATATATATGTGGATTTGACCCTAAACCCTTCCAAAAATCCCAGCTGATAAGGTTGACCTAGTCAACCTAACACAATTTTAAACAATTATTCACTAGGTTATGAGCTAGGTCAGCCAAAAGCTAACCTAATTCCAAAGTGAAAATATCCCAAAAATGTATAGGGTTGACCAAATCTACCTAGCATAGCCAAATAATAAAAAAGGGATTTAGGTGAGGAGAAGAGGGATGGAAAGTGGGAAACTATTTAAGGAGTGTGTAAAGGAGGAGTAATAGATTAGGGAATAGTTTTAAGAGTTATTTGGATTGGTAATAATGTGGAAATAAGGTACAATAATCTTAAAAAGAACCAATGGTCTACCCAACCCTTTTATCGATGCACCCTTTAAGGCATGCACCTAGAGAGATTGAATCTTGAAAAATTCTTAGAAGATATAAAGCATCATTAATTGATAAAATTTGAAAATATTATGTATATACATATACCCCACTTTAATCTCATCATGTGCCACTAAGGTGAAATATGGGATGTTACTTTGAGAAATAACATAAAAACACATAAAAATGATGCTAAAAAAAATTGCATTATTTTAAAGCATAAAATAAATAAAAGTAAATGACAAAAAGGGAAATAACTAAAAATTAAATGTGATGTGTACTTTGACTTACCTTTATTTTTGGATGTTTATTTGTTATGTTTTTAAGTTTTTATTGTGTAGGGTGTAGAGACTATTTTTGATAAACCCAAAAATACAAAACTAAAGAGCAAAAACAAAAAATGTAGAAAATCCAAGATAATTGGTGCTATTTGGATGGGATGTACTTGGAAATTTGGAAATTTGGGGTGAAAAATGCTATGTTAGACCAAATGACCAAATGACCAAGCCAAAATAGGAGTAAATTGGGTAATCAAAAATCCAAGGCTACTAAATACTGAAACACTCAAACAAGTAAAACTTAAGTAAGAAAGGCAAACTCACTAATTCAAATGAAGTATACATGTCAAAAAGATGGTAATCAAACATCAAATGTAAAATCAATAAAAATCCTTACTTAAACAAATATGGTCAAAACAAAATGGTAAAATAACATTGATGAGTGAGCAATAACGATCCTTATCTCACTAAACAATGTAAAAAGGAGCATAAAAGGGAAAAATGGACTTAGATGTCCAAAAAAAGGGTAGTAAAATAATCAAAAATGGTAAAAAAATACAAAACATATCTAGGAATGTAAATCTATGGTGTGAATAAAGTAATTCATAGTTACTCAAACATGTTTTACTCTAAGGATATATAAAACTGAAACAAAGTAGTGCTTGCATGTTTTTAAGAGGTGACAAATAAGGGAATAAAGAAGAAGGGAAAACAAATTTGGAATCATAATTGATCTATCAAGAGTGAAACTAAATGGGTAGAGGGGATAATGAAGAAAAAACCAAGGTAGAGGAACTCTTTATCAAATTCAAGACACTCAAATTAGGTTTGTCAAAACAAGAGAAATTTTGACCTTAACGACTTTGAAGAAATTCTCTTAGATACAAAAGTCTTAAATCAATAAATTTAGTATATATATCATCCCATGAAGTCTATATGCATGAAAATTAAAATGGACCTAACTTACCATAATGTATTTCTCATTCTTTAGGACCCCTTATAGATTCATTGGTCTACTGCAAATATTGGGTACTTGTGTGAGAAAGTAGGTAGCACCATAGAGTTTGTTGAACTCTCATATTCCAATCTACTATCCTACCCTAATGGACCTTGGATCTATGTGAGGATAATTATGGAGTTTGAGATTAAATTAGAGATAGGAGATGTGCTTGTAATCACATATTTTGGTTTGATTTCGAATTTTGAAATTTGTATGTTGCCTTTTGTCTATCATTGCCTTTTTTTCAAATGATTTGGATTTTAACTTTCTTGATGGATTTTTTGAATCCTCATCCATACATATTTGGAGAAATAAACATGGGTGATAAAGACAACATTCATTTAAATACTTGGGACTTGGTTGCTAAGAGAAATAAATTCAAATATCATGGGGTCTAAGAGTCTCATAAATCTAGGTGAAATAATAGTGTTATCTTGACTTCAACCTTGTTTTATCCAATTTGGAGTGAAAGGAAAGGAATCAAGAGGAGTGACACATGGAGCAATTTGAAATACTTCAAATTACAATAAATGTGATAAAAGGGAAAAAAAGGATACAATGATAGAAAAATGTGATTCCTTATCATAATAATGATGGAAATGGAGGAAAACATGCTAACATAGATTATTATGAAAATTCCATCTATAAAAAAATCAAAAGATAAAGTTAGGAACAAGGATCAAGAACACATTTTAATATAAAAAAAATGACAAGATGGTAATTTTATGAGGAAGGCTAGATCCTATCCATGGTATTACACTATAACTTATAAAATATAAACCCACGAGGGTGAAAAAATCATGTGAAAAATAAATGGGATAAGAAATATGGTATTTTGTGAAGAAGGTCAGGTCCTATCCATGGTCTTACAATTCAAATCATAAAATATAAATCCAAGGGATGCCAAAAATTGTGTAAAGAGAGTATGAAAATAAAGAAGACTATGGTGCATCATGGGGAAGATCAGGTTTGACCCATGGTTTTATAATAGAACTCATGAGAAAAATGGGAAACCAAAAGACCAAAAAGGAAGGACTAAAGGTTTGTAAAATGAGATAACTATATTAGAGGGTGAGACTTGTGTAAGTAACCTACAAAAAGTGTTAGATAGATAGCATATATAAAGCATAAAAGGAAAGGAAGGATCTTACACTAACATCTATATCAAGGATGAGCATGTGAGAGATAATTTTGTGTCTTGAAAGGTTTCTTAAAGCTGAATTAGTTTGGTATAATGTAATGGAGAATAAGAGTGGGCATCACAAGATGCCCCAAAGGGGAAGTGGATGTATTGATGGGCATTGCATTATGCCCCAAAGTTTAAAATGATATGTGGGTGGGAATAGTAAAATGACCCAAAGGCTAGAGAAATGTGTGGATGGGCATCACAGGATGCCCTAAAAGCTAAAAAGAGGAGGAAAAGATAAGAAATAAATAGAAACTCATATAGTGTCTAAATAGAATCAAGTTGTTTAAGAAGATTCTAATAGGGGATATGATGCCTAATGAAAATGAAAAAAATACTATGAAAGAGAAACAAATAATTGGGTTACAAGATAGGGAAGGTAGAAATAGTATAGAGTTGATTGGGTTAACCTAATATAGAAAAAGGTATAAAATTTTTACAAAGTCAATAGGGTCAACCTAGTATAGAAACTAGGGGAAAATAGATAGTAATATAAGACTCTATCAACAAAAATGACTATGTACTAAAACAAGAATATTTTTTTAAGTTCTTTAGGAAAGAAATAAATTAAAGGAAACACATAATTAATTTGATCAATGAGCTTGATCTAATTGAGGCACATAACACAAAACCTTACACTAATGCTAGCTAATGCAAGTTTTTGAAATACAACATACAATTAAGCAAAGAGAAAGTACTCAACTTGGAGATTAAAAACTAAGTGGTCAACCTAAATGTTTTTATATTATTAAAATATAATTTTTAATGTGATAGGAAGTTGGTTGTAAGTAATAAATTAGAAATCAATCTAAAGATGGGTTTAGGACATTTGGGCTAAAATGGATATGTACTGGTAATGGTATAGGATTGGTATTGGAGCCTACCCTCTCAATTCAAACACCATAGTGATAAGGGTGTCTGGTGATTAGCTAAGATATACCATTAATCGTATATTTATACTTGGATAGAAAACCAAGTCAGCTTCCCCCTTGGTGATAAAATCTAGGTAGGTTGGTCTTGGGTATACAATTGTTAAAATGCTTGTTAAGATTTTATGATTTGATCATGTGTGCATAGAAGAGAAAATAGTAAAACTAAATATTATAATAAAAACCACCTAATGAGACTATTTTATCTATTCTACGCATGAAAGAAATAAGAAATAAAAGTGTGAGCTAATTACTAGCATATAAAGGTTAATTCCAACTTTGAAACATATTATAGTGTTAATTCAATTGATAGTGTATGAAAATAATATATAATATTATTGATAGGGTCACCCCTATAATACAAAATCAAAAAGGTCTGAAAGTGAAATAAATCAATAGAGTTTACCTAAATTTTTAGACTGCACATAAAATATAGAACTACATCGATAGGGTTGACCTAGTTAACTATACAAGGGAAGTTTTAAAAACTACAAACTATGAAAAATAGAACTATAAGGAAAGAGAGATAAAGATAGAAAGGAAAATTAGTGGGTTGGAGGATGAATAGAAGTGATATTTTTATTAAATAACCTTTTTAAATTCTCAAAAATATTGCTATATCAATTGGGTTGACCAAGCTTTGTATAAACCTATTGTTGTGTCTAAAAGTGTACAGGGTTGATTGGGTCAACCTAGTAGTTTTAATATGATGCTTGAAAGTATATAGGGTTGATTGGGTAAACCTATTAGTTCAAACTCAAATTTTGGATAACTTGCACAAAAAAAGTCATTTTGATATGACTATGTATTAAACTTATGCACATAAGTTATTAATGTGTTGATACAATCAACCCAACATCATAAATATATGAAAAATAAAATGATGAAAATAAGTGAAACAAATCTTGCAAAGGTTAGATTCATGTCAGGTTCACTGGAATGTATTATGAAGGTGAATCCAAAGTGAATAAAATAATAAGAAGAAAGTGGAAATGTGAAGACAATCCAACCAGTTGTGAGATAAGATTCACATCGAGTTCACTAAAATGTATGAAATTAGAAATGCATTATGTTTATAAATCAATCCTAACTTGGAGAAGATATATCATACCATACACTTTCAATTGGGGATATATTTGTTAATCAAGAGCATGACCAATATGTGGATATGTTAGACCTAATTAGGGGATATCTTATCATAATACTCCATGCTAAGGAGGGTTCCAAATCCTCCAATCTAACATAATCATGTAATAACCCTAAGGGGGTCCTGAGTTTTGATATTAAACCTATACTAATAACAAGTAAAGTAAATCTAATCTAGTGCTCACCAAAGCTTATGGCACAACATGAGGGGTTATTAAACAACCAAAACATGTATAATATAATATTAATTAATCTAAGCATGAGTAATACCCTAATATATGTAATATGAAGAGTAGTATTATTTGAAGCCAGTACTTATGTTACTTCTATCTACTAAAGAGAGCAACAAAGTTAAAGAATACTTACCTGTGTGTGAACCTATCAAGACTCAATCTCTCCCTTGGCCAAATGGGATTCAAAAAATGTTTTATGGTTTGTAAGGATCACTAAAAAAGGCCAAAATAACCAATACTTATCCATAAGACTATATTCTCCAAGTATAAACCCTAAGCTAAGACTCGTTAAGTAGAATGGTGGAAGAGCAGATTGTAAATAAGTATGAATGTATAATAATTATTGATTTAAAATTGAGATAATGAAAAAATTATCTTGTATATATAGGTGGATTTTATCATAAACCCTTCCAAAAATCCTAGCTAATAGGGTTGACCCAATTGACCTAGCACAATTTTAGATAATTATTCACTAGGTTATTATGCCCTTAACATTTGATACATCTTGGGATATGGGTGGTCCACTTGTGGCTTACATACCTCTTTTATATTTTTGTTACATTTCTCTATGTTATTATTTAGTTCAAACTATGGAATAACCATCTCTAAGTAGACTATATATAGGAGGTAGTGGTTATTCTTTGATCATCATGTTACGTATTCTACTCTTAGTACATTATTATGGAGGTTGCCCTTTCGAAGTTGATTTCCTATGTTATCTAGTATTATACTCTTCTATCAATTTTTGTTGTGTGATATCTCATATTTTATTATTCTATTTGATATTAAATAATTTTGTGCAAACATCTAAGTAATTTCATTACAAGTGGTATCATAGCTTTTATTTGGGCAAGTTTCCTACAGTGTTGTTTTTTTGGATCTAGAAACTTGTGACTTCTGTGAGGGGAAGGAGAGAAGAAACATAATTTACAATGTGGGAAGAATTATTTTTTTTTAGTGTAGTATTGTTTAAAACACTTTTTTGAAAAAAAATATTTCTATCAGTGTAGTATTATTTGAAACACTTTTTTGAAAAAACAATATTTAAAAAAAAAAGTCTAGATTTTTTTTGTTTACACAATTACAGTCATTAGATTTTATTCCACCAATACACTTTTTTGTGCCAAAATTTTTTACCCTAGTACACAAAGGTAGTTATTAGATTCATCTTGGTGAGATACTCATAATAGTACCATCCCTTGCTACACTTTTTTGGGGAAAAAACCATCTTAGGGTTTGTATATGGTTAATCCTTCTACACAGGGATGAAAAAGAGGGAAATAAACTCAGAAGACTCTTTTTATTGATGACATGGGATCTAAAACATTAAATCCATTGATTTGTTAACTTCAAGCTGACATAAAGGGCTTGGTGTAGCATGATGATTTTATTTTAGTTCAAACTAATGTTTTAGGGATGCAAAGAGAGATTAATGGGGTTCAAAATCAATTAAATTAGATCATTGATTCAATGGTTACTCTTTCATCTCAATTATAGTCAAACAACCCTCCACTTCATCATTCAGGTCTTCCTCCTCTCAACACTAACAACTCTAATTTTGGTGTGAAACTAATGTTACCCAAAGCATACATGCATAAGTTTGATAGTAAGGATCCTCTCACTTAGATTACCCAACTTTATAATTTACTTGATCTACATCAAAATCCTAGTTCTTAGAAGGTGATAGTGGCATCTCTATATCTAAAACATGAGTAATTCATTTGGTATCACTAGTTACATGCTTAAAAGAAAAATAATGGTTCTCCTATTACATGGTCTATTTTCATTGATTAGTTATTGTCTCATTATTAGAATAATGTCTCTGAGAACTACTTCAACCCATTAGCCAAAATATGGCGAATGAGAACTGTGAAGGATTATATTCATTAGTTTTAGAATCTATCTTTATAGGTGGAAGACATCACTAAGGAAAATTTGACTGATCTATTTTTTGGTGGTCTCAAAGATAACATCCAATTATAGGTTTGAATGTTTAACCCAACTTCTGTATCAAAATCTATCCCATGGGCATGCATGGTAGAAGAAAAAGAGATGGTCAAATAGAAAACCTTCACTACTGGTCATGATCACACCTTTGCAGCACCATCATATCCTCAACCCACCATATTGACACCTCAACAAATTGATGAGAAGAAATCCAAAGGGTTGTGTAATGGTTGTAATAGTAAATGGATCAAATACCATCGTTGTGCTAAAAAGAAGTTATTTTACATTGAAGGTGCCAATGAGGATGACAATGATGAGGAGGCACTTGGTAAGGATGAATAATGTTTGAAGGAGGAATCTAAATACTCTCAAACAAATGTTTCCTATCATTCCATTTCAAGTATTAGTACTCCCCAAACTCTTAAGGTGGTGGGTTTCCTAAAAAAATAGAAGGTGATTATTTTGATTGATTTTGGGAGTACACAAAACTTCATCAACAATAAGTTAGTTGATTGCTTGAATTATTTCATTTATATTTCTCCATAATTTCATGTCATGATTGTAGATGGTGGTACTATCAACTACTTAGGAAAATTCCATAGTATTAATCTAGCCATGGGAGACTACTTGTTGGATTCTCCTATGTTTGTTATTCCGATGGGGGGAGCTAACATTGTTTTGGGAGTATAGTGACTCACCACTTTGGTCACTATTGAGATGAATTTATAGGAAATATTCATGTATTTTCATTTTGAGGGAAGGACATTTGAGTTAAGGAGATTAAGGGATAGATCTCCATAACTTGTTAGCTCCCATCAAATGACAAAAATTCTCTAAAAGGGTGTTGAAGAATTTGTAGCTCACTTGATTTCCATGGAAGTTCATCCAACTTATCCATGTACACCTCCTAATCTACAAAAAATGATTGATTCCCATTTGATTATTTTTGGTGAAAAAGGGCTTCCACCTATCTACATGCATGATCATGCTATCAAATTTATTCTTATTAGTACTCCACTCAACATCAGGCCATACAAGTATCCCTATACCCCAAAAAGTGAAATTGAAAAGATGGTATAAGAAATGTTTGATGCAAGAATCATTCCCCATAGACAAAATGAATATTCTTCACTAGTTGTCATGGTGTGGAATAAATATGACACTTGTAGGATGTACCTTGACTACAGGTAACTCAACAAGTACACTATCAAAGATAAGTTTCCTATTCCTATCATTGATGATTTTTTAGATGAACTACATGGTGATCTTTAGTTTACCAAGTTAGATCTATGTTTTGGGTATCATAATATATATATCCATGATGAAGACATACCCAAAACTACTTCCAAGACTCATGAGGGCCATTATGAGTTTTTGGTTATGCCTTTTAGGTTAACAAATGCACCATATAACTTTTAGATCTTAATGAATATTATTTTTAGGCCATTTTGAGGAAATTTATTTTGATATTTTTTTATGATATCTTCATTTATAGTAAAAATTAGAAATACCATTTGCACCATGTGAAATAGGTAATATTAATTTTGGAACAACATCAGTTGTATGTTAAAACTTATAAATATACTTTTAGAGCTTGTGAGGTTGAGTATTTAGGTCATCTATTTTCACATATAGGAGTAAAAGTGGATCTTAAAAAATCCAAGAAATGGTGGACTAGCCGATTCCTAATACACTCAAGCAACTAAGGGGATTTCTAGGGCTAATTGGTTATTATCATGGGTTTGTCAAAAATTATGGTATCATATAGCCCCACTCACATCTTTGTTAAAGAAAGACTCCTTTCAATGGACTAATATAACTACCAGGGCATTTAAACAATTGAAATTGGTGATGTGCACCACTCTATTGTTGGTTATTCCTAATTTTTCCAAGACTTTTATGGTTTAATGTGATGCATCTGAGTATGGTATGGGTGTTTTACTCATGCAAGAAGGTAGACCACTTGCATTTGAAATTCATCAATTAAAGGGTAAAAATAAGCACAAGCCCATTTTTTAGAAGGATTTGATGGCTATTTGTATATAATCAAATAATGTTGATGGGTCATCAATTTTAGATAAAGACTAATCATGATAGTCTCAAATATTATTTAGAATAAAGGTTATCATATGAAGAATAATATAAATGGGTAACTAAGATGTTTGTCTATGATTTTCAAATAGTTTATAAGAAAATCAAGGACAATGTAGTGGTAGATGCACTATCTAGGAAGGATGAATTAGTTGCGTCCTTGCTATATGTTATGACCATTCTGTAGGTAAATTGGCTAGAGAAAACATGATCAGAATATGACAAGGATAGTGATACCCATGATTTGATTTAGAATATTTAGCAAGGTTTGGGTGGCTTTGAAAAACTCATATGGAAGGGTGATGCATTATGGTAGAAATATAGATTATACCTATGTAAGAATTCTCTTCTTAAACAAAAAATCCTTCAGGAACTTCATGCAACTCCAATTTGGGGTCATTCAAGATTTTTGAAAACCTATCATAGAATCAAGTAGGACTTTTTTGGGAAGGACTCAATGGGGATGTCCATAAATATGTGGCTTAATGTATGATTTATCAAAAAAATAAAAGAGAAACCATAAAAATCCTATGTATTTTGCATCCTTTATTCATATCGAGCCAATGTTGGGAAGAGGTGTCTATGGATTTCATTATAGGGTTACCAAGATTTGATCATCAAAATGTTATCATGGTTATGGTAGATCATCTCAATAATTTCAAAATTTTCATGGTACACCTAACCATTACAGGGTTACCATAACCATGATACACCTTATGGGAAGAGGTGTCTATGGATTTCATTACAGGGTTACCAAGATTTGATCATCAAAATGTTATCATGGTTATGGTAGATCATCTCAATAAGTTCAAAAATTGCATGGTACACCTAACCATTACAAGGTTACCATAACCATGATACACCTTATGGGAAGAGGTGTCTATGGATTTCATTATAGGGTTACCATAACCATGATATACCTTATTGAGATGATATACCATGAAAAAATGTTATCCTTTTTTTAATATAGTTCAAAAATTGCATGGTACACCTAAGATCATTATTAGTGATCAAGATCCCATCTTCACTAGTAATTTTTGAACTGAGTTATTTGCATGTTTGGGTGCTAAGTTGTCTCATAGTTCATCCTATCATCCTCGATATGATGGACAAACTGAGGTAGTCAAAAAATGTCTAGAAGTATATCTTCATTTTTTTTTTTGATAAATAGGATAAATGGGTTCATTAGTTGCCACTTGTTGAATGGTGGTATAATACCTCTATTCATAGTTCTTTCAAAATGTCTCCTTTTTTGGCACTATATGGATACAACCCACCATCCATCACTTCAACCTTGAAGGTCCATCTTAAGGTTAATATAGTTGAATAACATATTCACCATCAACAAGAGGTCCTTACCAATTTGCATGAAAATTTAGCCATGACCCAAAATTGCATGGAATAGTAGGTAGATCAACACAGGAGTAAGAGGAACTTTGACATTGGTGATTAATTTTTTTTTAATATCCATATAAGAAGGTGTCCTTGAGGCAACAAAAAAAGGATAATAAGTTGTCCCCTAAGTATTATGTTCCTTATCAGATCTTGTAAAAAATTGGTAGTGTGGCCTATAAGTTAGAGTTTCCTTCCTCTACTCGCATACATCTAGTAATTCATGTATCATTCATAAAGAAAGTAATTAGAAATAAAGTGGTTACCCAAACTAAGTTACCATAATTACATTAGTAAGGAAGAGTTGTTTTTGATACTGAGGTGATCCTTCAAATGTGCACTAAGCAGTTGCAGTCTCCAGTGATTAAGGAGTTCCTGATCAAATGGAAGAATCTGTCCTATGAAGATGCTACTTAGGAGGATGAATCCTTTGAGTAGAAACATCCAAAGTTGACTTAACATTGAGGACAATGTTGTTTTTAAGGGGAGGGTCATGCTACACCCTTAACCTTTAACATGTCTTGGGATATGTGTGGTTGACTTATGGTTTGCATATCTCTTTTATATTCTTGTTACATTTCTCTACACTCTTAGCTAGGTTAGCCTATGGAATAACCATGGCTAAGTAGACTATATCTAGGAGGTAGTGGTTAGTATTTGATCATAATGTTAAGTATTATGCGCTTAATACATTATTTTAGAGGTTTCCCCCTTGAAGTGGCTTTGCTATATTATCTAGTATTTTGATCTATTATCAATTTTTGCTATGTGATCTCTCATATTTACTTATTTTTTGTGATATAAAATCATTTTATGTGAAAATATAATTAATTTAACTACATAGGTCATGACCTAGGTTGAGTGAAGGCTATCCTAATTTTTAAGTGAAAATGTCTTAAAATTATATAGGGTTGACCCAGTCGACCTAGCACAATAGACTGATAAAAAGGGATTTAGGTAAGGAAAAGAGGGATGGAAAGTGGGGAAAGGCTGGAGGAGTATGTAAAGGAGGAGTAATAGCTTAAATAATGGTATTAGGATCTAGTTATATTGGTAATAATATGTACATAAGGGAAAATAATCTTGTGAAGAACTAATGGTCTACCCACCCCATTCATGGTTCACCCTTTAAGGTATGCACTTAGAGAGATTGAGTCTTGATGGGTTCTTACAAGATGTAAAGCATCATTAATTTATAAAAGTTTAAAATATTGTGTGTATACACTAACCACTAGCCTACTTGATTTGAAATAAAATGGATATAATGATATTAAACACTAATCTAATGGATGTGATTCACAAAGATAACCTCCACAATCCTAATTGAACCTAAACTATGGAAGATAAACTTAAACAAATGATCTCAAAACCTAAGGTTCTCCTAACAAAAGTGTTTCAACATGAAGGTAGAATGCAATGTATTTTTTAGGTATATAAATAATATATCTAATAATAGACACCATTAATCTCATTTAAAATTAAATACACATAAAATAATTAGTTACACATCATGTGACCTACTAGAAGTCATATTACTCACACAAAGAATGAAAGAGTGGGATGAATGCAAGGAAAGATAACTATCACTTGCCATCCAACAATAGACCACTTGACACACTTATGAAATTATTTTAGAAACTAAACTATCTTAAAATATTTATTCCAAAGGCAAAATTAGTATTGAACTCAACATGGCTTCTCCATACTAAATGTGGATAATATATAATGTAAAAATAGGCAACTTATATAGAGAAATGAGTAAGAGAGAGAGATGAGAGAATAGAGGATGGAGATTTACAAGTGTTAAAAAGGAGATACAAATAATAAGGGAGATAAATAATAGTATCAACATGTCTCTAATGACATGTGTTCCTTCTCCAAATATGATTCATCATCTTAGTGGCATAGGAGTTTGATACTTTGCTTGACACCTTAGTCTTCTTCTTCAAAACTACCCTTCTTTGCATGTGAGGAGTGACAAATGGGTTTTTTAATCATCATCTCACCATGAAATAATTTCATAAATTTCAATATACATTTACCATGCATTTAAAGATCCCTTATTCTGACATTTTAGTAAAAATCATCACCAACTCCTTGGGTATCTTGAAACACCTTCATCTATTATGCCTATCCTTGTCCAAATGGCTCAAAACATGAATTATTATTCAAAAATTAAATAGTTATCCATGAAATGAATTAAAATATCTTATCATACCTGAATTATTTCATTTGGATGAATGAAACAACCCCAAAGACTCCATATTTAACCTTATGCTCTCATTTGGCCTCAATTCCTTATATCCCTATAATCATGTAAACCTCATTGTGTAGGAGAATTTATAGACACTTTTAAAAAAATAGGCATGTATTTGGGTAATTAGTATCTCCTTACATATCCATGCCAAGTTTCATTACCTAAAACCAATTGCAAGTGTCTCATTTTTGTTGTTCTCTTTATCCAATTATGCCTCAATTAGGCCTCTATGCCTAATAGACCGAGTTTCTACTCTAGATCTCTCCCACACATGTGAAACCACCATAAAGTGTGTGATGAGATTTTAATATACTATTACCAACATCCATAACACATTTGAGGTCTTGAGACCCTATGTAAGTATGAGAACGATGAAATGGTCTCAAACCCTAGTCTCTCTCTCAAGCCTTTTCAGACTGTCTTCAAAAACCAAAACTATAAGATCAATTCCATGGTGTCTTTTATGGATTATTAGGATTTAATAGGTATAATACATCCCAAATCACCCCTCTCCAATATTTTTCAAGATCTCAAATTCTCAAAGCATTAAAAAACACCTTAAACCCTATAAAACATGGCATTAAATGTAGTTCATATAGTTATAAGTACAAGTAAAGTACATGTTGAGAAACTTAAAAGAGTCTAAAATTGTATTAAAGAGGTTTTAAAATCAATTCAAGTAATTTCATGCACCTTGGAGATGGATCTTTCAAATCATGTCCTTACTAAGGTTTTAGGAAGGTTTAGACCTATTTAGGTTCTTAACGATTGTTCATAAACCTTAGGCCCTTAAATCCTAAAATAATGACACAATTTTCAAGTATAAAACCCTCCTCAAATTTCCATAGGTTATTATTTTCCCTTACAAATCCTCCATTAACTAAGTAGAAGAAGTTGTCTTTCAAGTCTCTACTCTAACATTTAAGAGTGGTCTACATTATTAAATTTTGTTCATACATGTTAGAGACCCAATAAAACAAATGATACTAGAAGATTAAATTATGGGAACCCCTTTATCATCCTTGAAATTCATTTGGATCCATTCAAAGTGTTAATGTCACACCAAGTGAGATAAAGTTAGTCTTGAATTGTATCCCTTCACTTGGAAAACTCAAGGAGGTCTCATAGGCCTAAAAGGCACTTTACTTGTATTTCACTATCTATGGATGTCTCTTTAGGGTATTTGAAAAAAAATTACTATTAATAATGTCCTAAAGTTCTCATTTCACCTTCATCAAACCTCTTTCACATGACTATGTATATAGATCTTCCTATGAAGTCTTGGGATCTACAAGACTAAACAAACCTATAAGGTTTAATTATCACTTTTTTTGACTTTGAATGCCTTATGGAGATCACAATACATCATATAATTGTTTCAATTTTACTTAATTCCTTCAATAGATCCTTTTTCCTTTCAATATAAGCATGCATTTTTTCACTTTACTAACATACTTGAAGGTGCCAACTAATTATATATGCAAGGTTTAAATAAGTTGGAATGATTATCTTTCTCTAAACCTTATTCATGTTTATGTTGATCTCAAATGAATCCCAGCACCTGTCTATCTCTCCAAACTCTAATTTCATTATATGCATTGGATCTTCTCTTCAAATTTATAACTAGTCTGAGTTGCTTAGACTAACCTATAGGTGGTCATTGAGGTTTGACTATTTATGGAGTTTTAGGATTCTTCTACAAGTCAATGATCATCCAATGGTCTTTTTTTACTAAATTGAGAACTATTTAGCCTCTTTTGAAACTCTACCACCTTTTCAATGACCTTGTATATTCAAAATAACCATTCATGTCTTTCATGTCTACTCAATAGATGGTTGTAGGTGATCATTAGGTGATTAAAGTGTTTAGAACTAAAAATTAGCATTATTTAATTATGCCTTTTAAAATTTGAAATTAAATAAACTTCATTTAAATTTATTCATCATTGCTCTACAAGTTTCATTGACCATTCATAGCATTCTATAAACTTTTCCTCTTATCTTCATGCATTAGTCTATGTATGATTACCTAAGCCTATAGACATAATCATCTCAAATCTATTTTTACTTTTAAATAGTTTAGGTGTCTTCATTAGTCTATTTTTTCTCTCATACTTATATTGAGTCATGTTTCCACACCTACTCTTGTTTTCATGATAGTTATCTCTTTTGGTCAAAATGAGGACCTATAGGTCTACCCTTTTTTCCTAGATTGACTATCAAGATAGATTATTAAGTATTTGAAACCTTGAGATTATTTTAACTCTTGTCTTATTCCTATAATTTTCCTCATTATCCTATGAGTCTCTTATTTAGCACTAAATAGTATCAAATTTGCCTATTGTATAAACTAGCTTGTGTATGATGGTATGGTTATATACAAGGCTTTGTGTATTGAATGTTAGAGTCTATGCATTAATTCATGCTCCTTGATGATGAAATGGGGTCATTAAATATAAATTTAATTTTTAAAATTTTATACCACATCTCTACATTGTTAAATAGTTTTAAACATTAAACCTAGACCCATTAATATTCACTTATAGGTCTATAGACCTATGGGTGGATCAAGCTTATCTAAGTCCTTGTTAGAAAGTGAATTTAAATTTCATGATAATTAACATGGGATTCAAACTTTCTCAATAACACATTCATATTCTATCATTTTTTTCTCATTGCCATTTGGGCCAAATTTGGAAGTCAGGCTTGTAGAAGATTGTTCATGAACTGTACCATGCTTCTAAGAGTAAGAAACATGACATATCCTAAAGAATTATCTACAAATAACCACTTTTAGAGAGAGAAAAAATGGATAATTTAAGATTGAGGGGTTATAAATGAATAATGAGGCAATTTTTAACTTTTGATGATGGAAACACTTTAAATCAAACAAAATTGTTGCAGTTGGGGTGGTATGTTCCACATGCTTGAGGCACTAGTTTCCTTGATGAATACAACTCATAAGGTTGAGTTTATTGATTAAAATATAGTTAAAAAGACACATTTTATATATAAAAACATCCTAAGATATTATTTATCCTCCATCAAACTTTGAAGTGAAGAAACACAAGAAAAACTAGATTTTGCTTGAATGAATAAGACATAGTGACCTCCTTTCACTCTTAAAGATTGTTCATAAAGGAGAGGGGATGGATATTTCAAAAAATTCCAAAAATTTTAATCTTACTATGAACCCTAACATTTCCCAAAATTTTATCCTCCAAGATTTTATATTTTGGTCATACTATGTATTTGAAATTTGCCTTTATGAGATTGTGAAGGGAGTGATGGAGGAGAGAGAGATTTATTTGCATATTTTAGACCTAAAACTTGATTATAAGCATTAATATAACTTTTAAAATATGAATATACTCCTATAAACCATTTTCACTAATAAATAGATCTCTCAAGTTTGTACACATTCCTATAACTACCTGTAAAGAAGTATTTATCCTAATTTAGGCATTGAACTACAAGTTTATTAGGCTCTAACCATCTCTAAACATTTTTTGACATCAAGTACATTAGGACACTTGAAATATTTGTATTATAGAGTGGTATGTACAATTCATCCATTTTTTCCTATAAATGTGACTAAAAGACTTTGGGATGTATAAAAATCATAGTAAAAGGTTAGTGCATGACAATATGACTTTCAAGACACATTAAAAAACCTTATATGATGACTCATCAATTTTTTTCAGACTATCTCTCTCTAATTCATTTTTAGAATATCTTAAAAAAATAAACCTATAGGATCACTTTCATGGTGTTTTGTATGCATTTTTGGTCTTGAACAGGTAGAATACATCCTAAATCATCCTCCCCAATAGTTTTCAAGTGATAAATTTCTCAAGCCTTGTAAAACACCTTAAAACACTATAAATTATGGAATTAAAGGTAGTCCATATATTTTTAGATATAGGTAAAGAACATGTTAAGAACCTTTAAAGAGTCTATAATGGTGTTTAGGAGGTTTTATAATTAATTAAAGTCATTTCATGCATCTTGTATACCAATATTTTGCTTTGGGTCCTTACTAGGGTGTTAGGAGGGTTTAGACTTGTTTAGGTTCTTAATGATTGTTAATAAAACTTGGGACCTTAATGCCTAAACCAATTCCACAAATTTCAATTATAAAATTCTCCTCAACTTTCCTTAAGTTCTTAGGTTCCCATGCAAATCTTCCATACACTTTTAATTAGAACAAGTTGGCTATTGGGTCTCTACTTTGCCATTAAAGAGTGGTTTACATTCTTATATTTTGTTTATACCTATTAGGGATCCAACCCAACAATTGACACCATTATATTTAATTTGAGTAACCCCTTTATCATACTTGAAATCCATTTATCTCCATACAATATGTCAAGGTCACACCAAGTCACAGAAAGTTTATCTTGAATTGCAACCTTACACTTGGTGAAACTCGAGGAGGTCTCATAGGTCTAAAATACACTTTCTTTGTCTTTAAATATCCATTGATGTATCTTTAATGTAAGTTAAAAAATTTACACTTGATAATATCCTCAATTTCTCATGTCACCTTCATCAAACCTCTTTCACATGACCATGTATATAGGTTTATCTATGAAGTCTTAGGTTCTATAGGCCTAAACAAACCTATAAGATTTAATATATATATTTTACTTTGAAGGTATTATAGAGATCATAATACATTATAAAATTATTTTAATTTGACTTAAATCCTTCAATATACCCTTTTTCCCTTCAATACAAGAAGACCTTTTGCACTTGACTGGGCAGACTTGAAGTTGCCAAATGATTATGTATGCAGGGTTCAAATGAGTTGGTATGATTATCTTTCTTTGAAAATTCTTCATGTTCACTTTTATCTCACCTAATTCCTAAAATTTTTTATCTCTCCGCACTACAATTTCACTATATGCACTAGATCTTATCTTCAAATTTGTAACTAGTCTAAATTGCCTATACCAATTTATAGGTGTAATTGAAGTTTGATTATGTATGGAGTTTTAGGCTTCTTATATAAGTTAATGATCATTCAATGGTATTTTGTTAATGTATTTAGAACTAGTTACCCTGTTTTGAAACTCTACCACCTTTTCAATTACCTTGCATCTTTAAAATGACCATTCATGTGTTTTATGTCTACTCAAGAGATGGTTGTAGGTGATCATTGGGTGATTGAAGTGTTAAGCCCTAAAAATTAGCCTTATTTAATTATGTCCTTGACAATTTTAAATCAAATATACTTCATTTAAATTTATTCCCCATTGATATACAATTTTCATTAACATTTCATATCATTCTACAAAGTTTTCCTCCTATCTTCATATGCAGGTCTGTGTATGAGTACTTAAGCCTATAGACACAATCATCTCAACTCTATTTTGAGTTTAAAATATTTTAGGTTTATTCATTAGTATTTATTTTCTCTCATACTTATATTGAGTCATGTTTATATACCTAATCTTATTTTCATGACAATTAGCTCTTTTGGTCAAAATGAGGACCTATAGGTCTGTAACCTATAGGTCTACAATTTTTGCTTGGATTGACTATCAAGATATATTATTAAGTCTTTAACACCTTGATATTGTGTCTAATATTATCCTTTTCTTATAATTTTCCTCAATAGCATGTGATTATCCTATTTATCACTATATAGTCTCAAATGTTCCCATTGTATATACAAGCATGTGTATGATAGTATGCTCATATACAACTAATAATATGTATTGAAAGTTGGATTATATGAATTTATTCATGTTATTTGATGATGAAATGGTTTATATAAATATCAAATGATTTTTTATGAGTTTATACCACATCTCTCCATTGTTAAATCATTTACAACATGAAACCTAGACCCATGAATATTCATCGACAGGTTTGTAGACATGTGGCTGGATGAAGCTTGTTTAAGTATTTATTACAAAGTGAATTTAAAGTTCATTATAATTACCTTGTAATTAAAACTTGATCAATTCCACAACCATATTCTATCATTTGTTTATCATTGTTTTTTGGCCAAATTTGGCAATCAAGGCTATAGAAGACCATTCATAAACTATACCATGCTTCTAAGAGTAAGAAATATGACATATTCTTAAGAATTATCTACATAGAACAAATTTGAGAGAGAGAAAACATGGATAATTTAAAATTGAGGGTTTTTCCATGAATAATTGGGCACTCAAAAACTTCTAAGTATGGCAACAATTTAAACTAACCAAAATTCTTGTAGTTAGGGTGGTATACTCCACATACTTGAGGTACTAGTTTCCTTGATGAATATACCTCATTATGTTGAGTTTATTGATTAAAATATAATTATAAAGATTAATTTTATTCTTGAAAACATCCCAAAAAATTCATTCTCCTCCATTGAAGTCTAAAGTGAAGAAACATAAGAAAAACTAGACCTTGCTTGGATGAACAAGACATAGTGACCTCCTTGTACTCTTAATGATTGTTCATAAAGGAGAGGGGATGAGTCTTCAAACCTATCCAAAATTTTTAAGATTACTAGTACCCCTAAGATTTCATAGAATTTTAGCCTCTAACTTTCTCTCTCCTAGATATATTATGCATTTGAAATTTGCCTTTATGAGCTTGTGAAGGGAATGATGGAGGAGAGAGAGAGAGAGAGAGAGAGAGAGAGAGAGAGAGAGAGAGAGAGAGAGAGAGAGAGAGAGAGAGAGAGAGAGAGAGAGAGAGAGAGAGAGAGAGAGAGAGAGTTATTTTCATTTATGATACCTAAAACTTGATTATAAGCATGAATATTACTTTTTTAAGTTTAAAATGATCCTTTAAACCATTTTCACCTGTAATTAGATCTCTCAATTTTATATAAGTGCCTATAACTACCTGTAAAGGAGTATTTCTCTCAATTTAGGTGTTAAAATACAAGTTTATCAAGATCTAACCATATCTAGCCATTTTATGACATCAAGTACATTATGACACTTATTTAAATGTTTTTAATTGAGAATGGTATGTACAATTAATCCATTTTGGCCTAGAAAGGTGACTAAAAGACTTTGGGATGTATAACAATCATAGTAAAAGATTAGTGTATGACAATATGACTTTAAAGACAAATTAAAAAACATTATATAATGAATCATCACCATTATATGAATTTTACCACACATGACAACACCATAATCTCATAAATGACCTTGAGACTATACAAGTACATGAAAGACCCAACTTTTAAAAAAGCTATTCAAGGACAAATATGACCACTTAGAGACCATAACAATACCATTACATGGCCATATAAACCATATACAAGCTTTAATATCCCTATTAAAAAATTTCAACCTATATGGGTTTTACCATTTTGACTTGGGGGTCAAAATTGGTGATTCACAGGGGTAACATACCTATATTGCTAATAGATCAGTGGACTTATCCTCCCATTGGGCAATGGAGTCACCCTTATATTGTAATCTAAAACTGACATGCCTCTAAAAACTCAAACTCACACCAAACCACATAGTAATAAATAAACACCATGTGCTAAATACATTTAGGGAAATCACACAATAAAAAACTCACTCAAAACAACACACCTAACATATTATGTACAATACCTTAAAACATGTTTGAGGTGGTGAAACAACTCCTAATAAATCAACCAGGATCAAAAGCAATATTTTTATATTAATTATTGCTCCATGAAAATAAACCATCATATGATGAATGTTTGTCAATTAAAACTTTCTTGTGAAGGTGATCAAATGACTTACCATCTTTTAAGCCTCTAATAGTTGTAAGTGCACCACTTTATATTCCTTTGAGTGACCTATTTAGCTCTCTTTTAGGATTGCTTGACATTTCATCTTGATTGGTCTCTTCTATGCTAAGTTGTCACTTCTCAATATACTCTTTAAGAATCATGAAAATATTCCCAACTTCACCTTCATTTGAATCATGATGTTGTAAGTGTCTAAAGGCATCAAACTTGACTTCTTTCTTACCAAACACATTTGTAAGGGAATCAAGATCAAATTGATATCTATGTTGTTCCTCATCTTCACAAAATTCAACCTTGACCTAATCATGTTCCTCCAAGGTTTCTTTATTTTTTATTGGGATTTAAAACTCTTTTTCATGCTCATTAGGTTTTTTATTGACCTCATTATCAATCTCATGTATCTTTTGAAGAATATTAGGCCCACTTCTTTAAAATCCTAAATTATGGCATGATACTACTGCCACATATCATCATGTTCTTCTTGAGTCTCATTATCATGAATCTCTTCCTTTTTGGAATGTATAACTACACCATCACTTTGAATACCATGCTCAAATACATTTATAACCTCATCATCATCATCATCATCTATATGCAAAAAATAATTTCCCTATGCAACTTATTGAAAAACATCATTAGAACATACCTCAGGGAACTCATCACTTTATTCATTAATGATATATGTGCCCATACATATCTATTTAATGATTTTTTATGGATCAAACCCATAATGGTCAACTCACCACTCATCAAGGTAAAGATTAGCTATACCATCAAGAGGTGTCAAAGATTCTTGGTCATTAGGATGGTATTCCTACTTATTGATAGTGAATTTCATGTTTGATATGTTAGGTACGTAGTGTTCCACATGAAATTTATCCAAGGTTTTATACTTGATATAAACCTTAGCACCATACCTGATCCTAAATGCCATATAGGACCAATATAAAGTCAATTACCCCCCAATATTAGCTGTAAAGTCCCTTGAAAAATAAAGGAAAAAATGAGGTGGCATATCCACAACCACAACATATTGAGAAATAGAGAATGTATGAAAAGCATGAAGAGTGAGATATAAACCTTTGATGATGCTAATTATTTTAGTATCTGATCCATCTAGATGTAACACCCCCTTGGAGTGTGACTCATATTTCAAATTAAGCATGTTAGCTACTTGTTTGGGCATGACTGATGTGGTTTATCGACTATCAATCAAATAATTATAAAAAAATTAATGTCCAATGAATATAAAGAGGTAAAATAGAGGAGGTTTATCTTTTATTTTGATTTTTATTGGCTTCCTATCCTTAGTCTTCAATTCATTTTTCAAAACTATCCCTCTTTCATTAGGTTGCCTAGGTGTTACATTGAGCTAGGAAAGCTCATTTTGGAGCAAGTATCTTTGTCCATGAATGTATAATTTATCCCATATTGGGATGATTACATTAACCTTATTCATTTGCTCAATAATATTCATAGGGGATATACCAACCTGTCCATGTCCTCTAAAAGCTATAACACTACTACTACCTTGTATCACTTGATGCATATGAGGAGGCACAAAAAGAGCTTTATAATTATAAAATTTATGATTTACCTGAGCCACAGGGATTATATTTTACAAACCTACTCCTTAAATTGATTTATAGTTCATATTTGAACCACCACTTGTCCTTTGTACTTCTTCAACTTCTCTCTTCTTTGACGTTATGTTTACAACTATAAAATTTGATCCTATGTTCAAGTTTCCTTGCTAGTTGATTGCACATGAGTTATATTTATAGTAGTTCATCAATGGGTCATTTTATTGAGCATCCTCTCCATTACTTTCTCCTCCACTAGGAATCTCTTCTTGAGTCATAGTAAGTATTATTCCCCATTGTGACATTTAAGCTTTGTTAAATGTCTCATTTGTATAAGTGAAAGAATAATGAGGATGATCCCATGAATTTTTCTCATCATTATCTTATAAAAGATTTATTTGGATAGGTACAAGTGATTTTTAAGTAGAAGGAACATTATGATTTTGACCATTGTATTTTTTCAATTGAGTTAGTTGACCTTGTCCTTGATAGTGGCCTTAAAATGGTGGTCTATGAGCTTGATAATATTGATAGGGATGATAAGGACCTTGAAGTGACATACTTTTTTTTTTTAAATTTTTAATAGTTTTATTCTCTTCTCTAAGAGCCTTGATCAGATCTTCATCTCTTGGATTGTTTGGTTGATTAGAGGTAACTTACTTTTTTTTAAGTGTGGAGATGGGAGAAATGGTGGGTATAGGAGTTTACACATCAGGAAATAAAGGCATGGGTGGTCTAGGAGATATCTTACTAGCATGTATAAGTAAATTATTATCCCTTATATCAGTCTCATATGCATTGGGTAGTGTATCCCATCCCATGGATTAAATCATCATAGATATGTCACTATTGAAAGCTTTAAGATAATATAGAAAATCATGATGTGAAGTAGGCCTTAACAAAATTGGAATCATATCCCAATTATTTTGAAATGTTGTGTTGAAATCTTGTATGGCCTCTTTAGGTGATCTCTTTATGGTAGTTAGTTACTTAGTTAAAGGCAAGTGATCATATTTGTCTTCAAATCTCCTTCTCAAAGAGTTACCTAATACAACCCATGTAGTGATAGAGTTGGAAGCTAAAGTACCATGCCAATCAAGGGAATTCCCATTTAAATAATTAACCAATAACTTGATGGCAAATTTATCTTCAATGATGTTATGTATGTTTTAAAATGTGGTAATATTTCTTATGTGTTCAATAGGAGTAATGTCAGTTTCTCCCATGTATGAAAGAACACTTTTGAGGGCTAACATAGGAATTTCATTATATTGATCAAGTGATAAAGGACTACTTCCATTTAAATAAACAAAGGGAAGGTTCCTTGGGGATACCATATTATAAATTAGACCCAAGAAAAGTCTCCTAATATGTGTGTGAGCAGCAAAATATTTCTTTGAATATGGATGGGTGTTAGAAAACCTCTTTGATCTAACTAAATAGTAAGGAAAATCTACAAATTAAAATGGAATGACTTTAGTATAATATCTTGTCCTTAGCTTAGGCATGAAAAGGAAGTACTAGTCTACAACCAAGATCCAATTATTGCTAGAATCACTAGATATTGCATTAAGGAAGTTTTATAACTTTAGATTTATCAAGATCAACATCCACCTTTGATAACTTCTTGGATCATGAGGTCCCATCAGGTGTGCCAAAAATATTATCAACAAAATTTTCACCTGAAGGAGGGATAATCTAGCCTCCTTAACTTTGGAATAACATTGAAACACCTCATTTACTATGGGTGACAATTCTTAGAGGTGTATCTTTATATTATGGGCTAGCTCCCATGCATAACACTTACAAATAACAACTAAACTACTTAATTTGAAGGCAAATGGATAGAATGAGATTAAACACTAATCTAATGGAGTTGATGCACCAAAATAAAACCATCAATACTACATGAACCTCCACTATGGAAGATAACTTACAAAATTTATCTTAAAACCAAAGGTTCTCCTAACAAAAGTGTTTAAACATGAAGGTATAATACAATGTATTTATCAAGGTATATGCATAGTATGTCTAATAATAGACACTGGTAATCTTATTTACATCTAAATACACACAAAATAATTAATTACACATCATGTGACCTATTAGAAGGCAAATTACTCACATAAAGCATGAAAGAGTGAGATGAATGTAAGGAAAGATAACTATCACTTATCATCCAATAATAAAGTACTTGAAACATTTATTTAATAATTTAAGAAACTAAACTAAATTTAAATATTTAATCTAAAGTAAAAATTAGTATTCAATTCAGTAGGGCTTCTCCATACCAAATGTGGATGATATGCAATGCCAAAAGAGATAGATTATATAGAGAAATGAGGAAGAGAGAGAGATGGGAATAAAGGAGGGAGTTTTCCAAGTGTCCAAAAGAGCTAGAAATAAGAAAGGAGTTATAAAATAGTATCAATAGGAATATAAGGACATTTTCCTCCTTTGAATATTCTTCATCATCTAAGTGGCATAGGATTTTGATTACTTTCTTGATACCTTGGTCTTCTTCTTCAAAACTACCCTTATTTCCATGTGAGTAGTGATATGAGATTCTTTATCATCATCTCACCATGAAATTATTTAAAAAAATTTAATATACATTTTTACATTTTGGTATCAATCATCACCTAACTCCTTAAATATCTTGAAACTCCATCTACTACGCCCATCCTTGTCCAAATGGCTCAAAACTGATTTTTTATTCACCAAGGAAATATTTATCCATGAAAGGAATTCACATACATTATTATATTTGAATAAATTGATCTGGGTTCATGTAACAACCCCCAAGACTCCATCTTGCACCTTATGCTCTCATTTGGTCTCAACTCCTTATATCCCTAAAATCATGAAAACATCCTTGTGTAGGATAATGTATAGACACTATTGGAAAAATAAGAATAAATTTAAGTACCCATTATCCCCTTATAGATCCATGCTAAGTTTAATGACCTAAAATTATTTTCCATTTTGGCCCACATGCCAAGATTTTTCTTGGATAGATCAACTAAGCAAAGTCCTGATTGAAATGGATGATCAAGAAATAACTTGAGAAAGTCTAAAAGAACTAGGTCATCATCAAACATCATGCACAAAGAAATAGGTTAGTCTAGTTGTGCATCTTATAATTTTTTTAAAGAAATCAATCAAGTCTAAAATACCACATGGACATGATGTTTTTTATGTTGAGAAGGTCCCCTACAAATTTCATATCTTGATGAGTTCTCTATCTCAAGATATAAGCTTCTAAATTTGAATTTGTAGAGTGGGATGTGTTCACAAACGTCAAATTTGAGCCTCATCAAATATCCATTTAAATTAAAATGTTTCAAGGATGAATGCATGGAAAATAAATTTTAAAATCTCCCTTGATCAGATCATAGATCAACAACACATGGGTAATAAATAGGTTAAAATTTCCTTGGAATGAGATCAACAGTCTACATTCAATCAAATCAAAAGATCCAATGTTGAGAAAATGAAGATGATGTCAATGGGTCCTAAAGATCCAATTAAGTGTGTTTAATCATTCATTTAAATATCAATGGTGAGTATCAAGTCCAAAATTTAGAGGATCCTAAGACTAAATACATCAATTATAAGTTTCATGATCATATTGACTTACCAGATCATTGGTGTGTATTTGATCTTACTGATAAATATCAACAACACACATTGAGTCGTGTAGATAAGATCAATGATGCATATGTCAAGGAGCCCATATCAAATGCAAGTCTACCATGTGGTTATAGAACACTAACAAAATTAATCTAATAGTGAATCCATAAAAAGCATAAAGTGGTGACAAGTGTATCAATCTATGAAGCCTAGGTCAAGGATAAATGGCCAATGTTGAAAGCAAACTTCTAGGATCAAATGAGATAACATGTGTCTAAAATATATAGTATGGTAAATATTATATTAAATATTTTGTTTTGTAATGGATACTAATCATTTAAGAGCTTTTAAAAGAGCATCAATGTAGGGAGAAGTGTGAGAAGGAATGATGTGACTATTACAACTATTTTTTAAAGTGGCCTTGATTAATTAATATTTTTTAAAAATCATAAATGTAGGGTAGTTTTAACTAATATTCTAAGAGGAATTGAACTCATTAATGAACCCTTCAATGCTAAAATTTCTCTCCCTAGCTTTTGTTTCTTCCTATAAATGCAAGCATTTAGCTCTTAATTTTCATCCCTCAGGGTTGGTATTAGGATACTCTACTAGAATTTGTACTTATACACCTCTTGGATTAATGAATAGAGAATTTAAAATTGTTTACCATTATATACTTAGTGTTTTTTATTTGTTTTATATGCAAAATTGGTTTTCATCTTTCCTTTATAGGTCTAAGTTTAACCTAAGTGCTAACAAACTTTCCTTGTAGGTCATCTAATGTGTCTTAATGTTGATGTCTTAGGTGTAGAGTGGATTGTTGACTATAAGTTCTTTCAATTAGGCCTAACCCTCATTTCCCTCCAACCTAATTCAATAAAACTAACCTCTAGGTGAAGCACTATTGCTTAGAAACCATTTTAGGCATTATGTTAGTTATATTCATAGTCCATTAGTGTGTTTAGTGGATATAATGAATTAATGGTGCATCATCACATGTTAGTGTATGTTTAATTCATGCAATTCCTTCACTCTTTTCATCACAACCTATTTAGGCATTAGGAGAGCATTCAAGTGATGCAATAGAGGAGCTATCCTAGTTAAAAATCTTAGAGGTCTAACCCAAGATTAGGTCACTCATAGCCTATGGTCATTCCCATGTTGGACTAGATTTGAGTAAAGGACCTGAATAATCCTTTACTCAGTTAGGGTGTAATCTAAGTCTCTAATAGTTATGTCATAATCAATGGGACATAAGTTCAATTATTAGAGTACAATTTTTCAACATATTCATCTTTAGAACTAGTTTATAGTACTCTTATGGACTTTATCTCAAGGTAAAAGGTACATTATTGTTCATAATTTGAGTTAAATCCATGATTTTCTAGGCTATGGCAGCCTATAAAGAATAATTTCATCATTCTTCTCCCTTTCAGCGTTTATAATATGATCCTAATGACCCATATAAATCCTATCATGATCCATATCGTCGATATGAATAGTATACAAAGCCTTATTAGTAGTATGAATCCTCATACTAGTCTTATAGCTATGAGCCATATGCATCTCATACTCATCCATATGAGCCTTACTAATTCCAAGATCAACCACCCTTCTAAAACTCTCTAAATTTTCATGATGATATAGAGGAAATAAAGAGGGTAATCCAAATGATTGTTAAAGAGATATCAACCTAAAAACAAGATATATTAGATAAGTAATCTCAGTCTCAAACATCAATACCTCTTATTTCCCCATTTCAATATCCATGGATTCCAAGTCCATATTAGTAATAAACTTTACCAATCATGCCCCAAGATATAATAAATTCAATACCATAGGCTTAGGCTTCACCCCTTCCTCTTCAAAATCCCAAACCCTTTCCTTCATGGAAAATAATTCAAGAAATAATGTAGTAGAGAGGAGGTGACAATTGTTTAGGTTTATCAACCTCAAGATCAAAATTAGGTATCTATGGCATAACCATTATATCTTTCTCATCTTATTTATTACTTTTAGGGATCTATTATGCCTATCCTAGAGAAGGATCCTATCCTTTATAAAGTAAAATAAGAATTTGACGTTGACATAAATAGAGATGAAAAAGTTTTCAATGAACATAAATAATACATCATCATAGACACACTCAATGTCAATGAAGGGATTGATCCATGAGAGGATCCTCCTACAAAAAATTAATGACAATGTGTGAAATCATAGATTTATATATTTAAAAAAAGCACAAAAATGATTATATTGATCACATGCTACTTTGAGGGGATAACCTCCTTTGAGCAAGCTCAATACAATAAATTCATGGATGCCTCTATTGGCATCAACACCTACTTATATACTAAGTATAATCTAAGAAACTACTACTTCCCATGAATGTGGGATAAAATAAAATAATCATGAGATGACTTATAAATAATATGCATCCATAACAAATAATATACTAAAAAATTAAAGAGATGGGGTCTTATAGGTTCCTAACATCCCCTCCCTTTTCAAAAAAGTTTTGTCCTTAAATCTTGAAATGTGGGAATTGGTGTTGAATCTAAAAGAGTGGTTCCCATGTTTCATCCTCTAATTACATTTTTTGCCATTGAATTAATACCTCTATGATGGAAAAGGAGAGAATTTGGAATATTCACCTATCCAATATTTCCTCTAGTTTAAGAAGGATAGATCCTTCATTATCATGTTCTGATAAAATAGTTTGTACTCTGATGTTTGTGCCAAGAACTTTCTTTAGATAAGAGACATGAAATACTAGATGAACTTGGGAAGAAGATGGGAAGTCTAACTTATAATCAACTAACCCAATATTATGGAGAACCTTATATGGCCCATATAACTTGGGATCTAGCATATGATACCCTTTGATTTTTAGGGAGGATTACTTGTATGTCTGTAGGCAAAGAAAAACCATATCACCTACTTGAAATGTGCACTTAGAATAATGTTTATTAGCTTATTGTTTCATTCTAGGTTGTGCCATATGAATATTGTCTCGTAAGTTGCTAAGGATCTGATCCTAGGTTTAGAGAAGCATGTCGATCACTTAAACTGGTGAACTAGGGGTGTACAAAAAGAGCACTGGTGGTGCTTGAATATAGATTGTTTCATAGGGATTCATTTTATTTGAATTCTCATAGGAGGTATTGTACCACCATTTGATGAGAGGAAGCCACTTTTCACATTAGTGTTGTTGTTTTGAGGTGATGAAATGAAGGAAAATTTCCAAGCATTTGTTGATAATTTTAGTTTAGCCATCCATTTGTTGATGATACCTAGAAATCATCTTCAGTTAGGTACCAGTGCATTGAAATAATTCTATCCAAAAAATGATAGTGAAGGTTTCATAACAATTTGATACAATGGAAGAAGGAATTTCATGAAGATGGAAAATCTAGTCCAATAAAATTTGTGCAATTATGGAGGTGGTATAGGGATGGTCAAGGGCATAAAATGACTATATTTGGAGAGGCAATCAACCAAAACTAATATCACTATTTTCCCTTCAGATTTAGGGATCCCCTTAATGAAATCCATATAGATATCTATCCAAATCTTAGTAGGGATGGGCAAGGGTTTAGGTAACCTAGGAATGAGTGTAGCTTCACCCTTGTTGCATTGGTAGGTATCACATTTAGCCACCATCTATTGAATTGAATTTTTCATTACCTTACAAAAGAAGTTGTGTCATGCCAACTCATAAGTTTTGAGAAAATTTGAGTGCCCTATAGATGGAAATTCATGGAGTTCATATAATATACCTTGCTAAAGATCTATTTTTTAGGGAAGCACCAGATGACCCTTGTACAAATAATCACCATCCCAAGAATAATACAATACTACATATGGGTTAGTGGCCAACTATTAAATGATTTGATATAGTGAGGAGTCATTGACATACCCTTATTTTACATCATCCAAACAATTTATAATAAACATGGAAATAGTTTAAAGGGAAGCTTGGTCCACAAATGTATGAGACAAATCATTAGCCATAATATTATCCTTACCCTTCTTGTAAGTGATCTCATAATCATAACCCATGAGTTTACTAAACCATTTCTATTGTGATGGGGTAAAGATCTGTTGTTCTAGGAAATATTTTAGACTCTAGTGATCATTTTTAATGTAAAAATGATTCCCCAATAGGTATGGCCACCACTTCTATACTGTATGAAAAATGGCCATCATTTCCTTCTCATAAATAGAGAGTACTAAATTCTCACCATAAAGGGCTTTGTTGGTGAATGAAATGAGGTGTCCTTCTTGGAAGAGAACAACACTAAGTCCATTGTCTCAAGTATAACTCTTGATAGCAAAGTTCTTGGAAAAATCTAGCATAGTTAGAATAGGGGTAGGACACATAACTTGTTTTAATTATTCAAATGCACATTCAGTAGGTTGTGTCCATGTAGAAGCATCATTTTTTAGCATAACTATCAATGGATCTACAATCTTCCTATAATCATTGATAAACTTATGGCAGTATCTAGTCAGCCCTAAAAAAACATGGAGGCTCTTGAGTGTCTGAGGATGAGGCTATTTTTTCATGTAATATATTTTTTAAGATCCACCCAAACCCCCTGTGATAAAATAATATGCCCAAGAAACTCCACTTCATGCTAGGCAAAAACACATTTGGATTTTTTTACACATAGACAATGATTAGAGAGAAGTTGTAGTGTGATCTCCAAATGTTAGAGATGCTCAAACCATGTTTTATTATAGATGAGGTTATCATCAAAGAAGACCAGAATGAATTTTCATAGGTAGGGCTAGAATAGTTTATTCATAAATGCTTGTAATGTTAAAGGAGCATTAGTGATTCCAAAGGGTAAGACTAGAACCTCATAGTGTCCATCATGCATGTAAAAAGTTATCTTAGGGATATCATCCTCATGAAGCCACATCTGGTGATATCCAGAGTGGATATCCAACTTAGAGAAAAAATGAGTGTTATGAAGCTCATCAAGAATTTCATAAAAATAGGAATTAGGAACTTATCCTTGATTGTTAAGTGATTAAGTGCATGAAAGTTAATATAGAGGCACCAAGACCTATTTTTTATAAACAAAGAGAACTAGGGAAGAATATGGGCTGGTACTCAGGTGAATAATGTCTTATTTCATTAAGTCTCAAATGAGCATCTTGATGTCAATTTTGTTATGGAATGGGTAGTGGTAAGGCCTGATGTTGTGAAGATTGCTTCCAAGAAGGATATGAATATGGTGGTCCTTTGGTTATGAAGGTGGCAATCCCACTAGTTCAACAAAGACACTTGCATACCTCTACAGAATGGTTTGTAGATTAGAAGGAGTAGTGGAGGCCATTGATGGTTGTATTTGAATGGAATGGAACTAGGAAATGATGTCATATGAATTATTTAGAAGAATATTTTCCATGTGAAGTGAACCTATGACGTTGAGAGACCCTAATTGTAAGCCTTTTAATGTGTGTTTTTACCCATTATCTAAAAATTTCATCCAAAGCTCAATAAAATTCCTTAAGGTGGGTCCAAGTGTGTGTAACCATTGGGATCCTAAAACAACATCATATCCACCTAAGGTCAAGGCAAACATGTTAGAGTAAAAGTTATAATCTATAATAGAGATACACACATTGTGACACCTAATTATTCAAGGTAATGTGCTCCCATTGGAAATCATGACTTCAAAGTTGAAGGATGGATAAAACAATCATCTTGTTTGGTTATTCAAGGGTCAATGAAATTAAGGGTACTACCCATATTAATGAGTATTATGAGAGGGACATTCTTGAAGCAACCCCTAACCTACATGGTTTATGGGGTGGTAACTCTTGTTAAGGCATGGAGAGATATTTCTGGTTAGTCTTCCTGAGAAGTAAGTTCAAATATTGGTGGAGATTCTTTTAGATTATCTATTAAATCTTGATGAGGGTATAAAAATCAGTCCATACAGCCTCATCATGAGCCTTGGTATATCAATGATACCATTGATGGGCCTCATGTTCCAAGTGAAATGATGTAAGAAAGACCTTATTGGCATCAAAAGTATTATGTAGACTAAAATATTATTCTACCTAATAGATCCATCTAGTTGGATCTACACCATTGATTGAGGAGAATTAAGCTTTAGCTCATAAAATTTGATAGAAGAAGAAAACATGGTGTCTAAAGAGGACTCTAGATGTTATCTTCTATTCATGGTGGTATGTTGAAGACTGAAGCCAAGAATGTTTTTCATCAAGATCTTTGATGTGGGTTTTGAAGGTGGCAATTTCATCCTCCATGTTTTTTTCTCCTATTTAGGTTACTACCATGACCATGATTTTTTTTGGAATTGGTATAAAAACTAGAGTTAAGACACGTTTAGTAAGAGAATTTTTTAATTTGGGAAAAAATGAAATGGATAAAGATATATTTACTATTTTTTTTTGCATAGCGGGAGTATTATTGACGAAGGTGAGGATAATTTTAGGAGTGAAAATGGAAAAACTAGAAAAATTATAAAAGAGAGTCAAAAGATTATAATAGGGAGATGAACATTGTGGAAAATTTTTAAGGCAAATGGACAAAAATAGAAGTTATGGAAAAACCCAAAAAAATGGGTAAATTGAGATTTCTAGGAATTAGGAAGAGAATCAAGATATGGGACCTCAAGGAAAAAAAAATGTGGGGAATAGAATTTTAGGTGTTTGGATAAAATTTGAGGATTAACGGGGATACATATAGAGAGATATGAAAAAAAAAATACTTTTTTTCCTGGTTACTATGTTTTGTAAGACAAATAAGTCTATTGATACTCTACTAAAAATATGATATGGTAGTTTTTTGATACTCTATTGGTAATATCCTAAAACTAGTATGGCAAGTCTAAAGATTTGATATGGTAAGTTTTTTGATACCCATGGTAATATTTTGAAACTAATAGAAATGGGCTCCAAGTTTCAATAGATGCTTAAGGGTTTAAAGATATCACTCTGACCACCAATGCTATCTAAAAGAGTACCACTCTCTAGAAATTTTTTGGCCATGAATTTATATTTCAATGATAGCTCTTGGTTTTCCTCATAGATGGGAACTACTCAATTACGAAGGGGCCATTTCCCATTTTACTAGTAGGTCCTCTTAATGGACCAACTACTTTGGGGTTCCTATGGTACTCTTCATAATTATTTTTAGGGATTTCACCCAAGCACTTCCCATAGTTATATGCTTAAGTTTTTACCTTGATCTAAAATAGATTATTGTGATACAAATAATTACTTAAATTAATTATGCAGTAGAATAGAGTTAAGACTATCTAAAAAATTACTTAAATGGATTATGTAGTCGAATAATGTTAAGACTTTCTCAAAGAAAAAAAATGGCATTAGAAAGTGCTATGATACCAGATGAGAGGATCCTCCTAAAAAAAATAAATGACAATACATGAAATAATAAATTTATATATTTAACAAAAGCACCAAAATGTTTATATTGATCACATGCCACTTTGAGGGCGAAACCTCCTTTGAGCAAGCTCAATACAATAAACTTGTGGATGCCTTTATGGCCTCAACACTTATATACTAAGTATAATATAAGTAACTAATAATTCTCATTAATGTCGGATAAAACAAAATGCTAATGAGATGACTTATAAATCATATGCATCCATAACAACTAATATACTAACAAAGTAAAGAGAAGGAGTCACATAGGATCCTAACAATCCAATCATACAAGTTGTACAAGAAAGTGAGGTCAAAGAGGTTGTTGTTATGATTGAATATTAACTGAGAGTAGAGGATGAAATTAAAGAGGAAAACACTTCAATTATTCAAGAAAAAGGTGTTTTCCATGAACTCATTGATCCAATAATGGTGGCCATCCATCATGAATAACAAGAACATGCAGAAGTGATAGAAAAAAATTGCCAATAAGCACAAGAATTTGAAGGTAATTTGTATCCTTATGATCATAATGAAGAAATTTCAATTGTACTTTAAGTTCATGAGAATATTTTTTTGACATCTTTCATTCAGGTTATTCTTTACTTGAATGTAGTCCATTATAGGATGAGAGGAGTGTTATCACTAAGAAAGAAGTAATTATTTTCTCATAAGATGGCATGTTTGAGCATATCAAGCATGGTTATCAACCTCTCTCATCGTCTGTAGATGCTTGTCTAATTTTGGAAGCTAAGTATGAACACAAATGTCCTCAATAATTCAAACTATCATATCCATCTCACTTAGAGGTTAGCCTTGAAGATATGACAAAGGAGATACAACATGTTGGTCTACATGATTATTATCAATAGTTCATAAATGAATAAGAATTGAAGATGTTCTTTCAAAGTACATGAAATTTGGAGGAGTATGATTGGGTCTTGGACTCATGTCTATAATTCATGAACCTAAAATTGGTAGTAGAAGAACTAGTTACTTCCCCAAGAATACATGAGCATCCAATTGATTTTAGATGCAAAATAAAGCTATCAAAAAAATGTAAGCATGCTTAAAAATTCTAAGGTGCACCAAATATATTTCCATTCGACCCTAGAGGGAAGATTTTCACTATAGGTTAGTTGTTTTAGGTTTGTTTCAATTTAATAAGTGATTAGCATAAGCAGTAGTCTACTTCCCTTTCGCCTTATTTTCCATGTTTCCTTAGGTTAGTGGTCCTTTCTTTATTTAGGTTTGTTTCCCTTATATTATGTGTTTACCTTCAATAAGTGCATTGGGCATTTTATTTTGTTTTGTTTTGTTCCTTTTGGCCCTCATTTATTTTAAGAGGAGTTATCCAAGGCCTCACACTATCAATTTTGAGCTTAAATTGTGTAAACCTATAAAGCTAAAATCTCTCCACAATTAATTTGTGTTTTGATTATTATGTTATTTGCATTTGGATTATATTCATTGATAGGCATAATAGATAGTTCATATCGTGAACCTAGGTTTGGCATAGAGTTCTTGAGGAAATGAGTCATTTCCATTTTCTTCTTGATAACTCTTTTCTTTTAAAAGATGCTGCTTCACTAGGATGTCTCACTACACCTTCTCAAATAAGGGGAAAATGTAGACATCTAATTCCTAACACAATCTGTGTTGAAATTATCAATCTTACTCGAATTGCACTCAAAATACCTAATTTAGGTCAAAATAATTAAAATGTCCAAAATGGTTTGAACTTATCATTTACAAGTTCCAATTTAGGCCAAAGTATCCCTAGATATGGAAATGTATTTTATGTGATACCTAACTTTGATTAATTCATTTCATGTCAAAATGATGATTTTGCCTTTTTGTGCTCTGGGTCACTCTCTTATTCTAATTTATTATTACAAATCATGGACCTTTATTATTTTGTGTTTTCAACATTATAAATTGGAATAAGGTTCCAATTCATCTAACATCACCTTCCAATTTTTTCTAAGTCAAATTATGACCCAGTCATATGACTTTCTAACCATTTTGATTAATTGAACACCAATTTCCAAAGAATTGTACAAATATTGAATAATATTTTTTAATGCTAATTAATTCAAATCAAGAGCTTAAGTGGATTTTCCATCTAGGTTATTGAATATTTATTTTTGGTAATTGATTCTTATTAACTACATCACCTAATGACATCATTTTTTGGGGAGGCATCCTTAGGCCATAAATGCATAAAATATATAAATTGTGGCCTCACATGCCCCTTTAATTTCTTCCATGCCTCATTAATGAGTATATTTATGTATTTAATTAAAAATATTAGATTAATCGATGGCCACATATCTTAATCTTTAGATGGGCAGTCATGGTTGATCCTGACCAATCTCAAAAATCTATAAATAGAAGGCCTCACACTACCATTTTTAATCCTTAAATTGTGTAAAATTATAATTCTAAATTATCTCCACAATTAATTTATGTTATATTCATTTGGATTAGCTTCATTTATAGGCATATTAAATATTTTATATCATGAGCCTAGGTTTTGCATATAGTTCTTGATGCAATGGAGGAGCAAAGAAGCCATTGTTGATAAAGGCTAAAGCTCTAGATCAAGGGGATAACACACTTGGATCCACCTTTGATTAATGGAGTCATTTGGGAAGGTAATGGTTTATTAATTTATTTAACTCATATCTTGTTATCATTAACAACCCCCACATGAATAGTTTGGATTGATTTATTCAGCTCTTTATGCATTTATCTTTGTTTTATTGACTAATGCTTGACTAATCCAATCTTGTAATCCACTCTAAATTTTAACATGCCTAGTGGCACCATACCCCATAAAATTTGATAAAATAGATCCTAAAAGTAACCTATAACCATTTTTCATGCATAGTCTTGGCATGTGGGAACAAAGAGAGTGAAACATTTGCTCAAAAATAGGTTTTTCTAAAAGTCATGATATTATCACTATAGAGTTGTGATATTGTCCACTAGACCATAATCTCACAATTGACATAGTCATGGTTTTATCTTTCAATCATGATATTTCATTTTATTTATGTTTTTTTGGACTAACATTTTCACTATTTATAAGTCAAGTTGTGATATTGAAATACCATTACTTGATAGTAATGATATTATAATATTATGACTTCATAAGTTGTGATATTGAAATATCACAACTCAGTAGTCATGATATTATAATACCACATTTCACTAGTAGTGATATTATCAATTTGAGTCATGGTATTATGGTTAAACCATTAGTAATTAAGTGACAATGCCACAACTCTCATAGTTGTGATATTGCACTATAACTTATGTTATTGTCAATCTGAGTAGTGATATTGCTGATTTATGTTGACTAACCTATGATTTGTGATATTGTGTTAACCAATCATGGTTTTTAAGAGTTGTAGTATTAGACTGTGGATTCGTGGGATTACACTTTGTGAACCTAAGAGTTTAATTTTCAAAGTTACTTGTTTCATTTTAAAAAGTGATCCAAAGTTAAACTATATGTTGATCACTTTATTGTAGGACCTACTTGAAAAGTGATCCATGTGTGCTTTATTAACTCTTTTTAACCACTTTTTGGGTGCCTAAAAAGAATTAAGAACATTTCCATTTAGTTCTTAAGGAAAAATTGTTTGTTTATATTGAATTTTTTAAAATTTTTTATTTATAAGTTTTTAAAAATTAAGGATAAGGGGATAAAGAACACCACCAAACATTTCAATTTAGTGATTTAAAATTGAACACACTTAAAACTTTGTTTTGAGTAAGTCATTTATCATTGTTTACCTAGTTTTAAATTGTTTGAGCAAAAAAGGGAGTTGTGTGTGTATGCTCTCCCCCCTTTCCCTATAGCGAACTTGTGGGATCAAAAGTGCCATATTCATTCCAAATTTACTTAGTCCAAAGACATAAAATAGATGTTGTGAAGGCTCTTCCAAAAATCCACATGGCTTGGGTGATATAGAAATAACCTTAAAGCTATTTTTCTTAGTTTTTTATTTTATTATATCTTGTCTTGTGAGGGGGAATTCATTACCTCCCATAAGCTCTATAGGGAAGCTTTGACCCAGGGCTTTATCTCCTACCATCATCTTTAACCCATGTCCATGGGGGGTATATAAATTATGATCCCATTATTGGGATGATGGTTTGAGCATTTAAAGCATCTCTACTAGTAGAGGCTAAGCCCAAGATGTGGGATCATGTTAGACATCACACTACACTAAGTAAGTGATGGATGCAGTGGTTGTAAAAAAGGCAAGACATTTTTACAAAAATTCATATGACATAAACCCAATTGACATGTTTATTCTCTTATTTTCTAATGTGAAAGTTGGCATACATGGGATCCATCTATAAATGTTCAAAAACTTGCTAGTTTAGTTAACTCAACTTTGCCACACCTTGTCAGTTTAGGGCTTAAGATGATTAATTAATTTATTTCTCTTTATATTAGATTAATTGGTCTTGTTTTGGGTCAAAAATTTATTATTAACTAAATTGCATAACCAAACATATTGTCAACAAATTTCTTGAACAAGGAAGCATTGCATTGTCCAAGTGAAAATCAATCTTTTCCTTATTCAAAATTATCATCTAAAACATTGTGTCATATCATCCATTTTGATGTGGTTATATTTCCTCTAGATCATTTGAAAAAAATTCTTAAGTCCATTAATAATTTAAATTTATAATTAGACTTTTCTATGTTTTAAAGGTTGATTTGTTAAACCAAGTTCACCATTTACACTTGACTTGTCCTAACTTGGGTTCAATTCCATATTTAAATTTAGGGCCATTTATAAACCCATCATCACATTATAATCTTTTTTGGACTCAATTCATCTTGTGTATCACTCATGCTTTGAATCCTAGAACACATTTTATACTACATTGTGGCAGTGTTATGCTACCCATTTGGCTTTAGCTTTATACTTAGGAATTATTGCATGTTTCCACATCATGAGTTTTTTGGTTTGAATTATCTCCTTCCTAATCTGAAGGGATTTATTCTATTTTTATAGTATCAACTCATAAAATATAAACTAGCTTATATGGTATTAACATATCTCAAAACTCTACATTTTAGTGTACTAATGGCACTCTAGAATTTTCAAGTTATCATACCCTCTTCTAATTTATATGATGTCGAACCTACCCAAGGTTTAGTAATTTTGTGAACACATTATTTTAATTGTGTGTGGTTCCAATCCACCCTCCTTTTATAGTGTATTTGGTGCCTTAGTCATTTATTTGGAAGAAATATCAAAATCCATACCTTTTTTAAACATTTACAAAACATTGATCCAAATTTAGTCAAACATATAGAGAAAACATTTCTAGACATGACTCAAAGGTTCAATCATAGTGGGGTACCTTATGGCCCTAGCTATGAGGATGAACACTTTTATGATGGACAAGATAATTTCATTGTCTTTGAGGAAAATCCTAAAAATGTAAGATTTGAAGGGGATTATATTGAATATCAAGAAAACTAAGATGAAGCACTCCTTAGGTTGAAAGAATCTAGTGTTAGACTACCCTTGGATTTTCCTATGGATCAATTACACACCTTAGTTAGAGAAGGAGAACATCAAAAGAAAGAATAATTTTTTTCACAATCAAGCATACCTTCTTCTTTAATAAAGGTAAAGAAATACTTATAGATTCAAAACCAACCGATCGAGATCTTGTTAACAAGATCAAGACAATAAGTCAATGGTATGCCGATTAACATATCATCAGATTAACTGAATCTCTTATTGCTACTTCAATCCATAATGATTCCTCTAAGGAACAAGGAAATGTTATTGAACCTATGCAACAAACATTGATTGAAAACCAAAAATTAAGTAAGGTGTCTCAAATGAACAGAACAAAACAAAACACAAGAGGTTGTGTAAAATAGTTTTATAGACACAAAACACACATTCTTTAATCACCAAGATCCTCTTGTCACTTTACAAACATATAAACCCAAAAATTCATTTTGAATTGAGGAAATCCCTTAAGAAAATTTGGTCAGTCCATCTCAACCAACATAAAAATTAGTGAATAGACCAAGGACTCCCTAAAATCAACAAAGCACATATAATTCAAGGCAATAATTATAAGGAATCAATGACTTATTTACTTGACTCTAGGATCAAATCAAAACCAAGTCATATAATATAAGGTGTACATCCGTAAAAAATCCATGTGAAAATAGGGGCACATTCCACCCCTAAAATAATAAAAACATGGGCACATTCTAGGCCAACAACAATAGGGGAATATTCCACCCCAATAGAACTATGTTCCACCCATGAATTCACCAAACATGCAAGAGTGTAACTCCATGAAGGAGATTGTGTCACATTTGGAGACTAGAAATAGGATCAAAAAGTAAAAATTTGATGAGATATGTCCTTATCTATTTTATTTAAGCATTATTCAAATCCCCATTCTAAATCATTTTGAGGCACCCAAATTTTATAAATATAAAGGAAAGGGTGACCCATGTGAACATATATAGGCATTTTTTGTATTATTCCAAGAGGTTGCTTATAGTAGTGTGTTCTTACTTCAATTGTTTCCATTAAGTTTAGTGAGACAAGCTTTAGATTGGCTACTTAATTTACCCAAAGGATCAATTACAGATTGGAATGACTTATCTAAAAATTTCACCAACCATTTATCATTCAACATTAAGCATGAATTAACCATTGTTAACTAATGTAAAGCCAAATAACATGATGGAGAAAGCTTTAACACATATCTAAAAAGATGGAGAGAATTATCAGGTTGCTTTCAACATAATCTACTAGACACATAGTGAGCATATATATTTGCATAGAATTTACATCTTAAGGTCACACACAATCTACATCTAGCTTATGATAACTCATTTGAGGAGATCATAGATAAGGGTGTATATATTGAGAAGGCTCTTCTTTCCGAAGGCCTTGTTAATATATTTTTATAAAGTTAAACATCAAATCAAACCCCATTTACTACTCATACAACTATGCAAGATAAGCGTAAAGGATTTAACAAGAACAAGAACATGGTTGGAAATGGGGTGACTAAAACAAGGCATGTAAAAATGGTATAGGCTATGTTGGCCCTAATTATACAAATAGATCCCCATAACCCACCACCTAATTTGTAGAGATAGCCTCCATAAAGAGCAAACCGTAGTGGTTTTAGGGTCTTTAGAAAATTAGGAGAACTAATTGAATAGTATTCTAAAAGCTCATAACAACTAACCTAATTATATGGCCAGTACCAAGGCCATTTCCTCAAGATCAATCGAAACTAGATTGGTACAAAGATAATGAATGGTGCAAATTCCATTGTGTTGTTTTTCATGGTGCTTATCATTACATCCAATTATGACACATTATTAAAGATCTCATTGAGAGTAGCAAAGTTAATATTAAATTGGCTCCTAATTAGGACACAAATCATGACATGGGAATCTACAAGGACCCCTTTCTTTGACATAATCAACTACCAACAAGGAAAAATCAAAACCAAGGATAGAGGTAGAATCAGAAGTAAAATCAAGGTCAAAATCATAATCAACATGAGCATAATCATGATCATAATACCCATACTAATAATGTGTGTTACAACAACATGCCTTATGACTATAACAATATCATGGGATGAATTTATGCAACCCATATTACCATTTTTACTATTAAACCATGTGAACCATCTTGTGATCCTCATAGTATGGGACCCATCATTATAGGGTCAACACCCTCTCTCTATTAATGCCATGTCAAGTTTTTATAATTATATTGCAGATCCATTTTCATGGGTTACTATTTATAGACAACACCCTTCTTCTAATTATAATGGCTCCTTTTTAATTTTAAATTGCATCAATGTAACTAGATGCCCATGAGTCACCCTCTTAAGCCCTTCACCTTCATCTTCAGATTATATTATCTTCCTGCTACCTCTAGGTTATGTAGTTATAACTATATTATAAAAAGTTACTCTTTAGTGACCTTTGTTTACTTCTTCCATAGAACCCAATATGAACATTGTGACAATAGATCCAAATCCAACAATTATCCCAACCAAAGCCAAAACATCTCATCCCAATATTTAAAAGCATTATAGTCTATTAGACTAATTGAGCAAAAACCCTAAACAAATTTCCATATTATATCTCTTATGGACACTTGAAATCCATATAAATATCCTGAATAAAATTTTGAAAGAATCCATTATTCCAAATGATATAAACCTTGAACAATTATAGAACCATGTGGGACATTTATCTTCATTTTTAAAGTGATGTTTAATCAAAATTACATTTCTACACTTAGATCAAGCCATAATAATCCATTTTACATTGAAGTAATATATTAAAACCATAAGATTAAGTGGTTTATTATAGACAATGGTTTAGGACTAAACATCATATCTCTTAAGTTGGTACGAAGGTTAGGCTACACTACAAAAGACATTCAACCATAGATAATCACTATCAAGGCTTATGATAGTGATGAAAGGTAGTCTGCTAGTACTATTTGGTTACCAATCATTGTTGGGTCCATTTCACATCATACATTGATTCATATTATGGACATTGAATTCACTTATAACATATTTTTTGGTCATCCATGGATCCATGAAGTACAAGCCATTCCTTCTACCTTACATCAGTGCCTTAAGTTTCCCTATGATGGGATCAAGGTTACTATTATCACTGATCAACAACCTTATGAATATTGAAAACATATTGAGGCCAAATTCCATAATTATAACTATTGTCTAGGTTTTGAATTCATGGTGAAGAAGAAAAAGACTATAGTCTCATATCTACCCCCATCCAATTATATCAACCCTAGTGATCTTGCTTCCACTTTGATAGATCCATTTCCTATAGTTCTTGGTTGTTATTAAAGACATGGGAACTTCCATATATCATCTTAAATATGCCTTCCATGTTGAAAAGTTTCCTAAAACTCTAGAAACATTTAGTAATCCTAAAACTTAAAATAATCCTAATGAACCCACAACGATTTGGTAATAGAAGAAGAAATTAAAAAAAACCACTTATGGTTTTTGTACCTGTTATTACACCAAAGAAAGATCTAGAGGATTTTATCAAGGGAGATTAGTTAGATTTTGAAGGTCTTGATAATTGCTTTTAGAACCCAAAGTATATAATCCCTAATCAAATCATGAATCATCTTGATTATATGGGAAAAGGCCTTGGCCCATGAGTACAAGGAATCATGGAATCCTTATCAGCTAGATTACTTAATTAGAATTATGGTCTCCAATTTGTACCACTTGAGGCTGACCTCATAACTTTTGATAGTGATTCTTTTGAAATGAATAGCAATGAGACTCTTGGAATTGACATAGCATCCCATTATATCCTTTGTGATGAGCTTGTTGACATGAACCCATTTGATTCAAATTCCATTCTAACCTTAACCATTAGAGCTTCCTATCTTGAAGTAAGAACCCATTCTATTGGTGTTTCCCCTCTTAAAGTAGAACATCATATTTTTACCATTAGAGCTTCCCAACCTAAATCAAACCCCCATTGTTCCATATGCCCTTTCCATCCAAAAATCATTGATTGGGAATCGTAAAATTTGGTCATATGCTTCAATGAGTTTTAGAATGAATAATCAATTGTAGAATACATGGGCCTAAGAGATGGATTGCCCATTGGTGATCAAAAACAAGGATTTGATTTTTCATTAGATCTTTCTACCTACTTTGGAGAGCAGGCAAACTTTCTTGGTCACAATAAAGATCAAACATTGAGATATTTGGGTGAAAACCTCTTTGAGGCACTCATCGATCAAGTAAAAATTAAATAAAAAGACAAGACTTTGAGTGAAAACATATTTTAGGTGCTCTTAGGAAGGATATTTTTCTTATCCCCTCAAGATGTAGAAGGTCCATTTAGCCCAAGTTATATATCTAGGATAATTATCTCTTTAGAACAACAACAAATGTTTGAGCATCTTACTCTTGAGTTTGTAGATGTTTTTTCTACTTGGCCTTTACCTAAGATGGTGGATTATAATTCATCACACTATCTATAAATTTGGGAGGAATAACAAGAAAATGTAGCAAAATAATATGATCATGATCATACCTTGACTACATATCTAGAAGATGGATCCACACTCCTAGTGGAAAACATGACATAAGTAAACTTAGGAACCTATGAGGATCCCAAAAATAATTTTCTTGGAGATTCCTTTACTAAAGTAAAACATGAAAAAATTATATCCCTCTTAAGGGATTATATTGACATATTTGCATGCGCATACTTCAACATGCCAGGATTAGACCTAGATTTGGTTATGTATCACCTTGTTATCCATCCTGATGCTAAACCTGTCAAGAAATAATTAAAGAAGAGCCATCCATGCATCACCCTATTGGTTAAAACATAAATATAAAATTTTCTAATATCAAGTTTTATTACGCCACTAGATTACTATGAATGGATCTCAAACATAGTCCTAGTGAATAAGAAGACCTCAAGAATACATATTTGTACTGACTTCAGAGATATCAACAAAACATGGCCCAAAGATGATTTTACTCTACCCAACATCAACATGATCATCAACTTAACTACTTGGTAGAACATGTTGTCCTTAATGGATGTATTTTATAGATACATTCAGATAAAGATATCCCAAGAAGATCAACACAAGACTACATTCACCACATTGTGGGGAGCATTCTATTACCAAGTCATGCCTTTGTCTTAAAGAATGTTGGAGCTATATATCAATGTGCCATGACTATAATCTTCCCCAACATGATGCATGCTATTGTTTAGGACTATGTTGATGATATACTAGAAAAATCAAGAATAATATTTGGACATCTCGATGTTCTATAAAGAATATTTGAGAGGCTTCATGAATACAAAGTCTACCTAAATCCTAAGAAATATGTCTTTGGAGTCACATCAGGGAAATTACTAGGTTTAATTATATCACAAAGAAGGATTGAATTCAACCTTTCCAAGGTCAAGACCATTATGGATATGCCTCCACCAAATAATCATAAAGAGTTGTAAAGCCTCTAAGGAAAGATCTAGTCTATACATAGGTTCATTTCTCAATTGGTAGATAAGTTCCACCCATTTACCCACATTTTGAAGAAAGGGGTAAATTATCAATGGGATGAAGATTGTCAGATATCATTTGTGAATCTCAAGACATACTTCTCCAATCCTCTAATCTTAAGACCACCAAAACCTGGAAGACCACTACTTCTTTACATATCAGCAACAAAGCATGCACTGGGGTAATTTTGGCCCAACATGATGATCAAGGTAAAAAAATATGTAGTATATTATCTAAGCCATAATATATTGGTTTATGAACATAATTATATGCTTATTGAGGTATGTTTAGATATGGTTTTTACTACCCAAAAATTACAACATTATATGCTAAATAACAAAATTATTATCATCACCAAGATGGACCCTCTCAAATTTATATTATCCAAAGAATCTCTTCAAGGACACATGGTTGAATGGGTTATGCTCCTAATTGAATTTGACATTGATTACTAGAATCAAAAATCAATCAAAGGGTAGGTTATTACTCATAAACTTGTAGAAGCCCCTATCATAGATACTTGACCTCTAAAATTTTACTTTACAGATGATTATATTATGGTAATAGAATAAGCATCACATGAATATGAACAATGGATGATATATTTTTATGGCTCCTTTATATCCCATCAATCTAGAGCTGGCATATTATTGTTTACACCCTAGATGGATTTGATTCCCAAAGCATTTCATATACAATTTCATTATACAGATAATATGGCTGAGTATGAAGCATTGATTGTAAGGATTTACCTTGCCATACAATGGGATATTTAGATCTTAAAGGTCTATGGTGATTTCTAATTAATCATCAATAAAACCAATGATCATTATCAAACTAGAGATGATAATATTATTCCTTACAAGAAAATTGTTGATAATCTCAAAGGTCATTTTAAATCTCTATAGTTTGAACAAATTCCAAGAGAAAAAAATATATCAGTCGATGCAATTGAAATAATTAGATCCATGATATAGATTGATGGCATAGCTAAAGAGTATCAGTTCTTGATTAAAAATATTATTTATCCTACACAAGTTATACTAGATTTAGATAGGGTAGGCACCATTTTTGGTTTTAATTCACTAAATAAATTACCCTCATTCCAAGACTTTTATAACTACTTTCGTGATCATGTTTTCCTAGCCAACCTATCCAATAATCAACAAAAACTATTCCATTATTTTTTATCATGTAATACCCTCCTTGGAGACATGTTTTATCATAAATGCTATGATGGAACACTTATTTACTATTTATCTTTAGGGGAATCCAAGCAAGAGCTGAGGGAGGTTTATGAAGGAATGTATGGGGCCCACACCAATGGTGTAGTTTTAGTAAAGAAACCCATTACAATAGGCTATTATTAGCCAAAAATGGAGAAAAATGCTTTAAAATTATGTAAGGAAGTGTTTTCCTTGTCAAAAACATGGAAATTTGATACATGCACCTTCTTTACCACTACAACCAATCACAACACCATGGCCATTCTCAACATGGGGCCTCAATCTCATCTAGAAAATAAATGCAACATCTTTAGATGGCCATAACCATATCCTAACTGCTACTGAGTATTTTACTAAGTGGATTTAGGCCATTCCTCTCACTTGTGTCAATGAGAAGTAGATTGCCAAATTCATCCATTACCATATCATCTATTGATATGGCATACCCATGTGCATTATATCTGATAATGGTAGATCCTTAGTAAAACAAGATGTAAAATCTCTTTATGAAAAATTCAAGATCAAGCACAAGAAATCAACTCCATATAACTCGAAAGGTGATAAACAAGTTAAGGTTTCAAATAAAACCATTATAGCCATTTTAAAGAAGATTGTCAATGACGATGACTGTAATCAGCACTTGAAAATTTTTCTTACCTTTTGGGCTTACATAATTAGTAATCTAACCCTAATATGAGACACTCCATACTCTCTTGTCTATGTTACAAAATCTATTATCCTAATAGAGATTGAGTTTCCATGTTTACAAGTATCACTAGAGAATATTGAAGATGATAAAGACTACAGAGTCTCAAGGTTGTAATAACTATAACTTATTGATGGAAAGCATTAGCTTCCAAATAAAATGTGTAAGCCTATCAAAATAGATTAAGGAGAAGATAAAACAACCACATTTTGCATTAGGAGTTTGAGATTGGTGATTTGGTCCTAAAAGAGAACAAAAAAACACAAACATTGAGTGTAAGAAGAAAGATAAGTTTCAACCTAATTGGTTAGGACCATTTGTTATCATGGAAAACTATGGATTAGGGGCATATCAACTAGCTAAACCAAATGGTGAGGAACTTCTAGATACCATGAATATTTTGTACCTTAAGAGGTTATATGCCTAAACAAATTCAAACCATTGTCTACAAAACACCTTACTTGGGGGAAATTTTTTTTGAAGTAATTTTATCCTACAATTTTATACTACCTTGGACTGCTCTTGCATGAACCTTATTACTTTCATGACTCTAGATAGTGAAATATTTTGGACCATTGGTACTATATGTAGATGCTAAATTTATACACCTTATATTAAATTTATATAGTATTGTGTCATAATGTCCCCCCCATGCATAATTATTTTTATAATTACACTTTACCATCACTTTACCATTTACCACATAGGTTAATAAGTTAATTACTATGGTTAAATAGGAATTACCCCACTTTTACCTTACCCTTAAAACCATAAAATCAAATAAATCACATAAAATCTAAAAAACCTCCCTTTTGTCCTTATTACTCCTTTTACCCAACCTTGCTCCATGGTTAAAATAGCCTAAACAACTTTAGAAGTCATTTTAACCTTCTTTTACCCCATTCTGACCCATTATAATTACTTTTCATTTGACTTATCCTATTCTAGGTAAATATACATCAATCCTCTATGATCAATGTTGATTAGTTAAGATCAACGTTGATCCATAAATACCTAGTAGACCTCCATTGCTTAGGAGGATGGTGATTAAACTTTTTCCTTTGAAAATCTACTAAAATCTCACTACAACTCGCATACAGACATTGTGAAAGTACTATTATCTTGAAGAATATCCATTTAAGTCATCATCAAGAGGATTTTGTAAAATTTATTTACTCATCCCATCAAGTTTTATTTTCCATCAAAAAGGTTAGAATTTAAATCCATTTTTGTTTAGTTTCTCATATTTATCATCTTTTGTGTCTGATAGGCATTTGATTTTATTTATTTTATCAAAATTCTAGGCTATTATTATATTCTAATTAGTATTTAATTATCTTACATAGAATTGATATTGATTCATCTGAATCGATGTT
>JARHVA010001156.1:1795000-1805000 GCA_037957365.1 Torreya grandis | reverse complement strand
ATTGAACCAACTTTGGTTCAATAGTTTAATTGTTCATTCCCTTGTTTCTATTGACCAATTAAACCAAGATTCTTTGAAACAAGCCTCATTAAACCCATTGAACCTTGAACCTGTTGAACCTTGAAGCGATTGCATTTTGAACCTTGACAAATGCACTTAACTCTTGCTGATGATGTTAAATTGAACCCATTGAACCTATTGAACCAAAATGGTTCAAGGTTCAAATGTTTAATCCTTGCTTAGAATCTTGCTGATGAACTCTTTTGGTTGAACTTTGTTGTTGAACCAACTTTGAAATTGCCTAAGTGTTGAGAGCTTGCTTCTTTCCTGTAGAGTCCGTGGATTTAAGCCTGCAGAGTCCATAGATTTTTGAGAAGCTTGAAAAATGAGGAATTTGAATGCTCAAAACAAATTTTGAGAAGGGAAGAGATTATTTTGGTCTGTTGAACCAAAATAGTTCACATGTTGTTCCAAAAATGAGAAGTCTATTTTTGGGGACAACAGCTGGCTCCAGTTGGGGAACTTCTATCAATTGTAAAAAAGAATTGAAGGGAGTAGAATCTAGAATCTTCAGTGTCTTCATGTGTACCATTGGGATATAGAGTCATGTTACCCAAAAATTTAAGGCATAAAAAATAGAAACATACAAAACAAAATAGAATTAAAAAATATACAAATATATATGTGTACAGATGAAATGATCTGATACTTCAAGAGTTGAAGTGTTTTAGATGCTACCCACTGTGAGGCAGAGAAAAGAGTGTGCCATCTTGATATTTCAGTAGAAATCTATTTTCACCATTATGTTGATGAATTATAAATGGGCCTCTCTAAAGGGAGTTGAACTTTCCATGCATCCCTTTTGGTTGTCTCCTTTTGTCCCACAACAGGACTTGATCCCCAATCTAAAAATCATGATTTTTGGCCTTCTAGTCAAAGAGTTTCTTTACCAAACTTTGATGAACAGAAATTCAGTCCACCACCAAGGTTATTTATTCATCCAGCTCAGTCAGGCACATGATTCTCTTATCAAAATAGCTTTCATATGTCTGATCTTCAATTTCCTTTGCCAATTTCAAGGCTGGCAATTCTAAGGTGATTGGTATCTCAGCATTGATACCATAAAGATGTTGAAAAGGAGACATACCAATTGCTCTCTTTGGTGTGATTTTGTCTACCCATAAAGTATCAACTAATGCTTTATGATATGTCCTTTGATTGTCATCTGCTAGCTTTTTGATGATAGTTACCAAGTTCTTATTGTTTGATTCAGCTTGTCCATTCCCTTGTGGAAAATAATCAGAAGAGTGAGAGAGTGTAATTCCATAATGGGAATAGAAATGTGTAATCTCCTGAGAGGTGAAACAAGCTGCATTATCAGTAATAATTTTGGTTGGAACTCCAAACCTAGAAATGATATTTTCCTTGAGGAAATTGCATACAACTTTTGAAGTAGCATGCTTAGTTGGGATTGCTTCTACCCACTTAGTGAAATAGTCAGTTGTTGTAATGACATAATCATGTCCAACACTTGAAGATGGGTTTATAGTCCCAATAAAATCAATTCCCCATTGCTGTAATGGTTCTTCAATGATCACTGGCTTGAGAGGCAGGGCAGCTAACTTGGGTCTTCCAACAAATTGCTGGTAGAGTTCACATTTTCTCACCCATTTATATGCATCTTGGAAAAGAGTTGGCTAGTAACACCTGACTCGTAAAATCTTGTGAGCAGTTATAGGAGAAAAAAAATGTCCTCCACAGGCTAGATTATGGAAAAATTTCAAAAGTTGGCTTTGTTTCTCTTTGTCTACACAGCGAAGGAATACTCCATCTATGCTTCTCTTATACAAGCTATTCTCCCAAAGGACAAAATTGGAAACTTTCAACTTGGTAGTCCTCCTTTCTTTATAAGAAAAATGAGCAAGACATTCACCATAAGTAAGGAAATGAGAAATACCTAAATACCACTCATTGGTAGTGGAGACAAAAAGGACTATTGGTGTGTCTTCCACTTCAGCTTCTACATGTTGTGTATCTTCTAGCTCGTTGTTAGCAATTAATTAGCATAGGCCTTTTCCCCTGACCAGCTTTGTTGGCTTGATGTCTAGATCAAACTCTTGGATATTTGAAATCTAATTGCCTCTTTTTGTCCCAAACTCTTGCTGAGTTAATATGGACTTGACTGTAGTGTCAGGAACTAAGGCAGTAGTGTGTGAATTCAAGATATAGAAGCGAAAATGTTTGACTACTTTCACCACTGCATAAGCATGCCTATCTACATAGACTTGAATTTATCTAAGTCAATCTTTATGCCTTCTTTAGACATAATTTGACCAATGAGTTTTCCCTCTATTACTCCAAAAATAAACTTCTTAGGGTTCAAGGAAATATCATTCTAGTGGCAATGCTCTAGCACTTGTTGTAAGTGGCGTACATGATCAGAATGATGCTTTGAAAAGATAGTCAAGTTATCAAGGTATACCACTATTATTTTACCCATCTCATCTTTAAAATTCAGGTCCATTTCTCTATGAAAGGTGGCACCAATGTTTATCAAGACAAAGGGCATTCTTATATATGCAAATGTACCCCAAGGTGTGCTAAATGCAGTCTTGTGGTTGTCTGCTTCACCAACTTCAACTTGATTATATCTTGAGAAGCCATCTAGCATTGATAACATCTTTGAACCTATCACTATTTGGAGCACTTGATCCATAATTGGAAAAGGGTAATTATCTTTCAAAGATGATTGATTTAGATTCCTGAAATCTACACAAATGCAAATTTTTCCACTCTTCTTCCTTATAGGCACTATGTTTGCAATCCATGTTGAATGATGGATTGGGAAGATGATTCTAGCATTTAACATTTTTTGTATCTTAGACATAATAGTACCTGATATTTTTGGATTGTACTGTCTAGATTTTTACTTATAGGGCATTGAGTTAGCCTTAAGAGGAATGTCATGGTGGATTTCATCAGGTTTGAGAGACTTCAGGTCATCATAAGAATATGATAAGACATCCATGTATTGACAGAGTAAAGTGGTGAACTTGAATCTTTCTTTAGGGGTGCAACACTTACCAATGTTAACCATCTTGGGATTTTCTTTAGTAGTCAGATTTACTTGATCGAATCCTTGAGAGAAGCTTGAATCTATTTTTTGTTGTTTTATGAATCTATCATGCTTGTCAAATAGTTTCTCAAGAGAAACCAAGCCTTTGGGAATTTTATTTCCTTTCAGCTGTAAGAATTCTTCATTTATATCTAAACTAGATTTAGAGGATGATTCATACTTTTGAGATTCACTGCCTTCAAAATGTAGTTCAAAATTATCTTTTCATTCTTGGAAGGCAATGATTTGATGATCATCATTGAATACTTGCTAATGATCAGCATTGTCAGGAACATTTGGTCTACAGACTAGCTCAATAATATACCTATCTTCTTTGAAATTTAAGTGAGGAACTAAGAGAGTTCCTAAAATAGCAAGTGCATTAGCTCTGTCATTAGATTCCTTAGGTATGGTAGAAATGTTGAAAGCATCAAAGCTTTCAATTTGGTCCCAACCCAGGTTGCGGTAGTGGTGTAATATTTCATCCTTGGTTTGGTATAAGTTTCTCACCTGACAAACCACTAATTCAGCATCCCCTTTGGCAAGAAGAAACTTGATGCCTTTGTCTTGAGTAGCCTTCAATCCAAGCAACATAGATTCATATTCAACTATATTTTTAGTGTTGCTAAATTGTAATTTGTAAGATGAAAGAAACATATCTCCTTGAGGAGATATCAACACAATCCCAGATTCCAAAATTGGTAGAGGAGTAGCTACCATCAAATTCCAGAGTCCATACCTCATCAGATACTGATTTTTATTTAGACTTTCCTTCATTAGAGAGGGAGGGTCCTTCTTCATTTGTATTTCAACCTACTAGTTCTTCTGCTGTTCTAGTTAAACTAAGTTTTGGGTTGACTCTTTCAATAATTTTATCAGATGTTTCATGCACTTCATCTGTAGATAAAAAGTAGTTACCCATACCTAAGGATTCAAAAATAATTTAAGCTTTAGGGGTTGATGTTTGGGTGACCACGTATTTTGCCTCCTTTTCATGGAGCAATCTCTTCATTACACCTTTGATAGGGATTATTACCTCAGATAGGTCCATGCTTAGTTCTCCTCCCATGTCCTTGTAGAAATTTCATCCAAGAAAAATGCCATAGGATGCTGGGACGTCAGCCACCAAGACAGTCATCTTGATTCTCTTGTCTAAAAAGGTTGCAAATGCAAATTAGGCATCTTTGATTTGCCCTAGTAATGATACTTTCTTATTTTCCATGGAGAAACATCTCCCAAATGTCTTGGTTAGTGTGAAGCCAAGAGATTCAACTACTTTAGTAGGCATGACATTGTCAGATGCACCTGATTCTATAATACAATTACTTAGCTTGTGACCATTTATTAACAGGGAAACATAGAAAGGTTTTATTTTCCCAAGGGCAACTAGAGGAGTAATGACAAGATTATTCAGAATGGGCATGTTCTTTGGGGAATTAAGAGTTACCTTTTTAGCTTCTTATCCTATAGAGATGGTTTGGTTCTTGACACATTGGACCAACTTATCCAATTGATCAGGATTGGACTGTAAATATTCAAATTTAGACACTTGTATTTTGGTCTTTTTGACATGATCAATTATGTCAAATGGCTAAATTAGATTAGGAATAGAGGAAGGTATTTCAACCTTCTAAGTTTTAAGAGGGATGGGAGGAGGGTTGGTTTGAAAAATTGAAGTAAAAGGTGAAGGTGAAATTGATGTACTTACCTTTTGGGTGATCATGAATCCTTTGACTGGAAAGGCAGAGTGGTTCCATGTTTAGCAATTGTAATTGCTAGTTGAGGTTGTTCCTCTATCTTCCCTTTATCAGCTTGCTAGACTGATTGGTTCTTGGACCTGGTAAACACTACATATGATCCATTAAAAGCTTCTCTTTTGCTTTTGGGTTCATCTTCATAGTTTAGGAAACCAATGTGGGAGTCGCCAGCTAATTCTTCTTGATTTTTTACAAGGAGATCAGTGTCATTTTCTTGATTCAATTTAGGCTAGAAAGAGAACTCTGATTTTGCTTCAAGATATCCCATTATTGAATTGGTTAGAGGAGCTTCTAGGGCAAGTTTCCCTTGTGGGGGAGGAAGATGATTTTATTGCCCTTGATTCTTGGTAGCATTGCCCTAATATGACTGATTTGGAAATGTCATTCTTGGCATATCTTTGTTGAAGGAGTAGAAGACATTCCTTGTGCTATTTGATTTTTGAGATCAAGTGACTCATTTGCCAACTTCTACACCATTAGATCTGTGGTGCCTGTAGATGAATATTCAGAAGATGATGAATGTCTATTTTTATTTAGATCTCTTCTTATCTTCCCTACTAAGATGAGATCATCTTCTACCTCAGTGGCCAAATGTTGAGCTACAACAAGATCTATTTGACTAGCACGTCTCAAAAGAAAACTTACTTTAGGTAACTGAGAATTAATGAAGAAGCATTTGAGATTCTCAACTGTAGGTCAAGCAATTACAGGAATTCTGTTCCTTATTTTATCTAACTTGGCTATGAAGTCCCTCATTAGTTCATAAGGTTTTTTCTTCATTTTTCTAAGTTGAGCCAAAAGTGCATGTGCATCTTTTGCAAGTTTTAATCTAGCTTCAAACTTAGCTTTGAGGGCATTCTAATTAGTTATTGACTGATCCTATAGATGATAAAACCAATCTACAACAGCACCTTGTAATGCTTCTATAAATATCCTGACTGTTACATCTTCAAATTCTACTCCAATTACGCCATAGGCTATGCTGAAGGCTATAATGTGTTCATCAGGATGAATTTTCCCATCACCATAGAATTTGGGGGAATTCTTCCTTGAACAGTGTGGGAGCTCATGTAGAGGTGGAGTAAGATTGAGAGGACCAAAATAATTACCCTAGGGGCCTTGAGCTACCATTATATGACTATTAAAAAGATGAATAACAAATATTAGAGGAGTAATTATTGGAAAAAGCTTTATCAACAGTATAAGTGGATACTTTGTTTGGTAATGGAGATCTGACTTTAGTAGGAGGAAAGCTCTTGGTTCATTGGAGGTGAGATGGTGAAGGAAATAGATCAAAATTACTTTTTTGTACCAACTTGAAATAGGGTCAATAACACCTTTAGCCCTTTGGCTTCATGTATACCTTGAATCTACCAGATTGTGAAATAAAAATGGAAAAGAATTGACCTTGCTTTAGTTTGAAGCTTGAGGCTTTAAATTGTGCATTCTTTCCTAGTTAGTGTGGAGGTGAATGGTAAGGTTATAATAATAATGGGTAAAACAAAAAAATGGAATGGAGTCTATAATGGATAATGGTAGAGACTAATTCCATTTGAAGCTTGAGGTTTTAGAAAGCACATAACTATATCCCCAATAGAGTCACCAAAAACTATTGGTTGAATATTTTGTCGATCAATGTACTAATAAACAAAATAGGTCTGATCATCCAAAGTAGGAAGATTGGTTAGCCAAATGTGTAGGTTTACCACATCAAAAGGGGAGTAATCTCTCCTCTCATCAAGGGGAGGTTCCCTATAGATATGTTATATTTATAAATAGAAAATAATACTCAAGGGTAGGATAAACCATCCATCTCTCTTTTTTCAGAGATGATGTGTGGAAATCAAAGGATAAATCTTAGGGATAAGGACAGGAAGCACTCCTCTTCTTTTAGAAGTACTATTGAGCAAACCACAAGAATCTTCCTGGTAGTAATTGCAAAATCTAACTAAGGATGTAGTAACTAGCAAATTGAGATGTAGCACAAAGTCTCCACCTAAATTTCCCAAGAGTGAGATATGAAGGACAATGAGGGTACAAAGTCATCCCAAGGTCTTTTACACATAAGCAAAAAGAAAACACACTAAAGGCAATTATGGGGGCACAAAGTCTCTCCATAGTTGACTTCAGGACACCTTCCTGACTACTTTCACTAATTTTACTTATTGAATTAAAGGAATAGAAAATATATTAAGAAAAAAGACATAAGAATAGTTTCCCCCAAAAACAAAGATATCACAACACAAAGTCTGAAAAGTCACTTGCTTTCTTATTCCAATAACAAAATATGATCAACAATCTAAGCTCAAAGTCTCAGTAATGCCTTTCAATTTGGGCAGAGTTTTGTTTTTGATCATCAGAGAGAGAGAGAGATTCCACTAAAATAATAAAAGAGAGTCCCTTATATAGCCTCCTCAAGAAGGACTTGGGAATAGTAAGACATCATGTTGCATTGAATTTTGTTAAGAAGACATGCTAGAATTTAGGGTCACTTACCCATTTACTTTTCTCAATGTAGAGAAATGGGTCACACCAATGAATGTTTACATCTTTCAATGTCCACTTGGTGATTTGCTTCTAGAAACATATCTAATGCGTAAATGTTTCTAGTCCTTCCTCATCATTTCTCCTTTTCTAGTTATTTGAATCGGGTCCTAGATTCAATTTGATGCCCTGTTCCTTAGTCACTTTTTATTGGTCTTTAGCAATTGATACATGGCACATTCCATTGCTAAACAAGTGATGACATGTGGAAACTTCTATGGGACTCTGAGAAACATTTATTGATAGAGGCTTTGAAACCTATTACAAACTTAGAATTACGGGTGCAGACACTTGTCACTTTTTGTAGAGTTATAATGAAAAATGTGGTAGCTTCTACTTGTCTCTTGAGAATCCTATAGAGGATGACACTTGGCAGCATCCACTGTGACTTTGATGAAGGACACGTGGCAGCATAGCAGGTTTTCTATTTCTTTAGACTTTTCTTTTGGAGAAAAAATTTGAAGGACTTCTTTCAAACAATTTATTTGAAGGAATTGTCTCTTTGTCACTTTTGCCAAGGGAACTTTTCTAAAGGAAATCCATTTGCTCTTTTAGCCTTTGAATTGGTCCATTTTCCCCCTTCCTGCCCTCTACAAAGGTTGTTTGATTTCCAAATTAGCCTTTCAAGTTTTTGCAATAGTTCACTTTGGCTTTTGAGTGTCCTCTGAAAGGGTTGTTTGTCCCTTGGAAATTTTCCTTAGTCGATTTTATCTAAATCTCAAATTGTGACACATGGAAATATCTGCTATGAAATAGGTAAGGACACGTGGTAGCATCCATTGAACTTGTAGAAGCTTTGGATGCCTTTTGAGTGTCTTGCAGAAGATGACACTTGGTAGCTTCTGCTACATTTTGGAAACACTATAGAACCATGTGGGATTCATTTTAGATTCATGTAGATGATGCCACTTGGCATGTTTTGCTTAACTTATAGAGGACACGTGGTAGCACCCACTGCTCTTAGAAACAAAGTGAAATGAGCTCAAAAGATGACACTTGGTAGCATCCACTCAGTTCTATCAATTTTTTGTTTCAGTCCTTTTGTTTCCTTCCTTAGTCACTTTTTCCATGGAAATTCCCTCTGCAAGGGCACTTGTGTCTTTGATGCTTGGGGCACTCCTTTGAACTTGTCACTTGAAATGATCGATTGAACCAACTTTGGTTCAATAATTCAATGGTTTATTCCCTTGTTTCTATTGACTGATTGAACCAAGATTCTTTGAAACAAGCCTCATTAAACCCATTGAACCTTAAACCTATTGAACTTTGAACCCATTGGACCTTGAAGTGGTTGAATTTTGAACCTTGTCAAATGCACTAAACTCTTACTTCTGATGTTGAAACTTTAAACCCATTGAACCCATTGAACCAAAATGGTTCAAGGTTCAATAGTTCAATGGTTCAATCCTTGCTTAGAAGCTTGTAGATGAACTCTTTTGGTTGAACCTTGTCATTGAACCAAATTTGAAATCACCTAAGTTTTGAGAGCTTGCTTCTTTCCTGCAGAGTCCGTAGATTTCTGAGAAGCTTGAAAAATGAGGAATTTAAATGCTCAGAACAAATTTTGAGAAGGGAAGAGATTATTTTGGTCTGTTTAACCAAAATAGTTCACATGTTGTCCCGAAAATGAGAAGTCTATTTTTGGGGACAACACATAACATCATGGATTTATTATCACCACCATAGATTACTTCACTAAGTGGGTGGAAGCTATGCCTATTATCTCAACCAAGGTAGAAAAGGTTGTGGAATTTATCCATAATCACATTATTTATCATTTTGGGATTCCTTATAAAATTATAATAGATAATGGCAAATATTTTAAAAATAATAAATTCCAAGCATTGTGTGACTCATTTAAAATCAAATTAAGTTTTCCTCGCCTTACTATCCTCAAGCCAATGTTCAAGATAAAGCATATAATAAAACCTTAGTCAAAATCTTAACTAAAGTCATTAACGAATCTGGTAAAGATTTGCATCTTTGTGTCCCTTTTCCCTTATGGGCATATCAAACTAGTATTCAAACCCCTACAAGTGCTTCTCCTTTTTCTCTAGTCTATGATACATAAGTGATACTTCCTTTGGAAGTCTAAATTACCTCCATTTGAGTCTCTTTGAGACATAGTTTTTGATGAGGATTTTCATCAGGAGCATTTATCCCAGCTTGAGTTCTTAGATGACCATCGAGCAACAACCCTTGACCTTCTTTGTATATATCAAGCATGGTTAAAATGAGCATATAATCAACATGTAAAAGAGCATGAATTTAATATCATAGATATTGTACTTAAATAAAATCAACATTTCACTAATATGGAATGAAATAAGAGGGGTAAGTTTGCTCCTAATTGGCTTGGACCATACATCATAACTCATAAATATGGATCTAGGGCATATCATTTAGTCTCTCTTGATGGTAAAATAGAATGTGAACCTCTTAATTCCTTGATTTTTTATCATTTCTATAGTTAGTAAATATTATCTCATCTAGAGTGGTTAGTTTTATCATCTCCCTTTATACCTAATAATGACATGAGAGTTATATGGTTACCCAGTAGTTGTTGTAACCCTTGAATTAAATA
>JARHVA010001156.1:1605000-1790000 GCA_037957365.1 Torreya grandis | reverse complement strand
TGTCATTTTTTGCTATCTATTTTTAGAATCCTTTAGCTATCTTCCATTTTTGTCCATAGCATCTTGTCTATTCTTTTTCATTCCATCTTGTTCAAACCCATCATCCGTTCCATTTCACTTTTCATCTCTTTGTTTGAGGGGGGATACCTCCTCACAAAAACTTAGGAAATTTAATATTTTTAATAGATTTTATCTCATGGCATACCATTGTATCCCACTCTATAAAAAGGGGCAAAATGTATATGGTAAATTTATACACCTTGTATTTAATTTATATAGTGTTGTGTCATAATGTCCCCCCATGCGTAATTATTTTTATAACTACATTTTACCATCACTTTACCATTTACCACCTAGGTTAATAAGTTAATTACTATGGTTAAATAGTAATTACCCCCTTTTTACCTTACCCTTAAGACCATAAAATCAAATAAATCACATAAAATCTAAAAAACATCCCTTTTGTCCTTATTACTCCTTTTATCCAACTTTGTTCCATGGTTCAAATAACCCAAATGACTTCAAAAGTTGTTTTAACCTTCTTTTACCCAATGCCAACCCATTAGAATAGATTTTTATTCAACTTCTCCTATGCTAGGAAAACTAATGTTGATCCTCCATGATTGACATCGATTGGTTAGGATCGACATTGGTTTATTAATACTTAGTAGACCTCTATTGGTCATGAGGATGGTGATTACACTTTTGCCTTTGAAACTCTACCAAAATCTCACTACAACTCGCATATAGACATTGTGAAAGTGTTGTTATCTTGAAGAATCTCCATTTAGAGCATCATTAAGAGGATATTGTGAAATGTTTTCTCTCATCCCATCAAGTTTTATTTTCCATAAAAAAGGTTAGTATTTAAATCCTTTTTTGTCTATTTTCTCATATTTATCAACTTATGTGTCTGATAGGCATTTGATTTTATTTATTTTATCAATTTTCTAGGTTGTTATTATAGTCTAATTAGTATTCAATTATCTTACACAAAATCAACATCAATTCATCTAAATTGACGTTGATTATGTTGAATCGACATTGATCCTTGTCTGTTTAATTAATTGGTTTAAATATCTTATTTTTTGTGTCAAAACTATGGTCTATCTGTAAGTCTCTATTTCTATCTATTTTTAGATTCTATTTTCATTAATTTATCATAAATACAAAGTTTTATTATAGTCTATTTTAAAAATTTAATATTATTTAGAATATCGACGTCAAACCATCTGAATCGACATCGATCCCTATTACATCTTTAAAACATCTTATAAATTTGTTATCTATTTTCTAAAATACTATTTTATTCATGTTGATGACCTTGACTAGTTTAGTGCATGATTTAGTTAGCATATTTGATCTTCCAATAGTCATTCAACCTCTGTTTGCAGATTAGAGTGATATAGCTTTTGAGCTAAGACTTTGTCTTATGATTTCAATATGTGATTTCACCTATATTGATGAGTTATTGGCCATAATTCAAGAAGACATAGACATTGCTAATGAATTCTAGGATGTATATTTTGATCATATAAATCTTCTCATTAATTGATTATCTTTGAAATTGTTTACTTCTATCCATATCTATCTTTGTAATTTCATGTTTAAAATAAACTTGAACATTTTAATGTGGGTTGCCATCCATTTGAGAAAGTGTACCACTTCTCAAGACTAGTTTGTAACTAGGTAGTCCACCCATCTATCTATTAATCAATTTTTTGTTTAAGTGTGGTGTATTACAGGGCATTCCTCCCTAGCCAAAGAGGATTTATCATAATCAAGCTTGATCTGTGGTGTGTAACCAACCATCCCTATCTCTAAGTAATATTAAAAACCTTGCTTATACTTTATTTTTAGCAGTTAATTAGATCACATTGAAAGAAGTAAAAAATTACTGAAACGTTGTAAACACATTTTATCCTAGCCTAGATCATTCATCTATTGGAACCTATTCTTTAGACCATTCTCTTTGAGAACCCTATTCTTTATTATGTCTTGGGATTGATGTAACTTGAACACTTTTGTCCCTCGACAAATTATGATCTTGATTATGTCTCATTAGCATTATGAATACCTTCAATGACATTTCTACAAATAAGTTTAGCTAGGATAGTATTTTTTATCTTCTTCTATAGACAAGTGAATTAGAACACCTTTACAATTCATGATCTTTGTCTACCACATGGTTTTTCAAATTGATTTCATGTTGTACACTATTCTATATTACATTTGTTATTCTTTGGTGAACATTATTATCTTTTTAGGATCTTCACTCTTGCCAATTTATGAGCATGTGCCATTTTAGTCAACTTTAGCTATGATTAAAACTCTCAATTATTTCTTAGATCCATTATTTATATCCATGAGTGTCATTAATGTTGGCTTAGTTGTTTATTGGAACTTCTACTCTCAGACAAGCATTTCCTTGACTAGTTTGTCCCCCTTTGTACATATTTTATCCCAATAATACCAAAAACATTAGAAAATTACCCACAAAAGAGAAAGAATTGTATTAAAATTTTGTACATTATGATCCTCACAAAAATTGTATTAAAACTCTCAATTATTTCTTAGATCCATTATTTATATCCATGATTGTCATTAATGTTAGCTTAGTTGTTTATTGGAACTTCTACTCTCAGACAAGCATTTCCTTGACTAGTTTGTCCCCCTTTGTACATATTTTATCCCAATAATACCAAAAACATTAGAAAATTACCCACAAAAGAGAAAAAATTGTATTAAACTTTTGTACATTATGATCCTCACATGCTTTCCATTTTTCAAGATTATTTTCTCATCTCACCAACTTGCCATTTTGCAAGACCAATCCCATTTATCAAGTCTTCCCTTTTCTTATATAACATATCATATGTTTTTGATCATCCTCATGTCTTCTATCCCACTTCTTAGGAGAACTACATTTGTCTTGAATTTCATGTTAGAACATGCATCCATAGAACTATGTAGTTAGTGTCCACTTGTAGTTTTGGAGTCAGCTTAGCCAATCCCTTCCTTTTCTTATCTTCCCCCATTTCTTTTGTCATTGTTTCTCTTTAGTTAGAGAAAAAACAATGTCTTTTTTCTTTGTTAAATTGTAGTGGAAAGTAACACCTCTACCACACATGTATGAATAACTATTTTTAAATCGCACTAACTTGGTTTTTGTTTGTGTGTGTTTATTTGAGTTTTCTTGGTGTTTTATTGTGATTTCACACCTCTCCATTTATTTCTTCAGCTTTTCTCTTTTTATTACTTTTGTCTCATATTGGTCTTGTGTTTCTATGTATGTTTTTACTTGTCTCTTTTGTGTTTATTTGATTCTATTGGTGTTATTTGGTTTTTTATTTTCCTATTTGGTCTTTTTATTTTATTTTCTTGATTTTTTGTTTTTAAACATTTTTGTTCCTACTTAAGTCTTGATTGTTCATATCTCTATTTTAATTTGGGATCATTTATGTTTATCTTTTTTTTTCTTTACTTTTTAAAAAAAAATGTAAATAGTTGGAACTCTACTTTTTTTAATTAGTTACCATTATCCTTAGTTATAGATATTTAGATTTAAACCAACTTTATGTAAGTGAAATGAAATGTCAATATGATTTATTCCTAATTATGATGTCTAATTTATTTTTAAATAGAAATCACTTTGTGCTCTAGAATCAAGTCTAAAAATCAACACAACTTCAATGAATATCTCTTAAGAACATTATGCATAAACTAGGTTCAATAGGTTTATCACTCTAACTCTTTACTTAGACATGCATCTATTTACATACATCATGAGTCTAATCAATATTTGGTTAATTTTTTATCATTCCTAATTTCATTTTCTCCCAATCTTGGGTGATATACATTAGCTTGAAGCTCATGTTGGAACATGTGTCAATGGAACTATGTAGGCAAAATCCACTTATCTTGCACATCTGGAGTCAACTTAGCCACCTCCCTTATTTTCATTTTTTCATCACTTTATGCATTCTTATATGATTGGTTTTTTGTGGCTTTTGTATCCATTCCACCTTCACATCTATGGTTGTGCCTACTCACTTTAATATATGTTTTAGGTTATATCTATTTTGCTAATTTTTGTCTATTTTAAGTCTAAAGGAAAACAAAAAAAAGGATGGGGATAAGTGATTAGAATGAACCTAGATTTGGTTTTCACATTGTATCTAAATGTTGTGAGCACTCCTTTTTGGCTAGGGAGGACTACCTACAAGTAAGAAATCACAACCACAAGATGTTTGTTAGTACTTTAATGAGTGGGCTACTAAGCTACACACTTGTTCTAGGAAGTGTGAAACTTCTTTAGAGATGAAAATCCACTTTTGAAAGATAAAAGAATAGTAAATAACTAAAAGAGAGGTAAAGAGAGAGTGAAAAAGAGATAAGATTACCATTATTAATAAGTTTTATGTAGCAGAGAGTGATAGGGCGCATATGATGTACTCTATTTATATTTTAGAAGTTGTTATTTAGGTTACTAATGTTGGTACAGGCATTAATTATTTGGGAGCTTATAAAAGGATTTTTTAGGTCCAAGAAATGGTTTAGATTAGGTCTTTGAGGTTGGGAGAGTTATGAGAGAGAGATTATGGCTTGGGTAAATTTGGTTAGAGGTTTGGTGTCTCAAATTAAGGGGAAACAAGTGAGGAATCTTTATAACTCCCTCATGGGGGTTTGATTATAATTGTGTAAAGCAATGCACAGTAGATATAAATAAATAGTATAATAAATGTTTAAAAGACCTACAAGATAAGTTATATACTTAGCTATGGTTATTGAATGATATATGTCAGATTGATGATCCCTAGTTGGGAGTTTGAACCTAAATGCCTAAATGAAGAGAATAAGTAGGTGTTGTTGGTCCTTAAGAGCTTAGTTACTGATCATGATTGACTTATGCAAGATGATAGTAAGCCAAGATGTTGAAAATAGAATTCTAAGAGCTTGAATCTAAGTAAGAATCAATTTTCTTAATTTTTGCTAACTTGAACCTTAGGTTGGAGATTGGCTTATATTGTTGATGTTGATGATCCCATCGACATCAACTATGGGTTAACTAACATCAGTGGCCCTATAATAAGTAAACCTTACTATATTTGGCCTATTTTCCATTATTATTCATGCCAAGTGTGATACCCATTATAAAATGGTAGAAATAAGAGCTTAGAAGGGAGGTAGTTGATTAGGAATTTAGTTTAGAAGTGGAAATAATTCTTAGGTAGTTAGGATGAGGGGACCAGGTCTTAAAGTTACTTATTAGGTGAGAATTAGTCATAAGGTGGCTAGGTAAGTTGGAAATAGGGGATTTTAATTAACTTAATTAAGTATTTTAAATTAATTAAATATGTGAGGGGTAAAAGTATGGATTAGGGAGGTTAATTTTTATTATTAAAAAATGGGTTAAAAAGAGATTTCGGCACATACATGTGTGTGACATAATTTTAGTGTCTACATTTTCCCCTTTTGTCTTGTAATCTATACTAACATGTTGTAAGACAAAATTATGAATTAGATGTTCCAAGTATTGGATGAGGTATCCCCCCTTAAAATGAGAATCAATGGAGGAGAAATGAGAATCAGGTACTAGTTTGATAAAAAGGTAATTGGGTGAATAGTAGAGAATTGAGTATCAATCCATATGTGTATACTACAATAAGCTATAGTTGACAAAGTCAAGCATAAGAAAGATTAAGGAGGGCTCAGATAGAAGTAACTAAATCATAGCTTGTAAGTGATAGCTGAGATGTCAAAATAATCAAAGTTATAGCTCTAATGATCAATGTGTCTTAGGTATCTGAGGTAGGAAGTGCCCCTAGGAAACAAAAAAGGGTTAAAGGTGATAGGATGAGCTTGGTTGCCATATACAAAACCTAATATACATGAGTGTACACAATAGCCAACTATAGCAAAATAGCATAAGTGGTTAAAACAATTAATGTAAGGTTGGTGTAAAAGGGTTAATGAGCAAGGAGATATTCATGATCTCCAAGCAAAGTCATCATGGGTGAGGATGTAAGTGATCTCCAATAGTGTTTGTCATGGTTGGAGAGATATATGGGATCTCCAATTGCCCTAAATTATGGGTAAAGTCTAAAAATTTAGAGGTTGCTTGGTTGGGGAAATCATTATTAGAATGGTGCCAATGTCGGTAATAGATAGTGTCAATGTTAGTGCACTAGGTCAACATTGTTGATGTCGATAGTCATAAGCACCAACATCGGTAGATTAGGTCAAGAATGTTGATGTTAGTAGCCAACCAAACTTGACAAAAGGGGGTCTGGTAGTTGACCAAACTCATTTACAACTTTGTGATTGGAGAGAAAAATAGAGCTTAAGAGCGACTAAGATGGTGGAGTAAGGAAGAGACCTAGTAGGAGGTACACCACCATAGGAGCTAGTTATGCCAACTAAGAGGATATGGAGAGATGAGGTAAGAGTCTTTGCTAGTTAGTTTGAAATTTAAATTTTGTATTTGTAGTTTTTAGCCTAATTTAGAGGTGGGGTGTAGAAAACATTAGTAGAGGTATACAAAATAGTGTAGGTTAGTGTTAGGATAAGTTATGGGATTATTTAGGTAGTTTTTTTATGAAATTTGATAATTTTGGGTTTGGGTCATTTAGCCCTAGGGCCAAACTAGTTGTCGATGTTAGTGAGGTCCACCAATGTTAGTTGACATGGCATCAATGTTGGTAGGTACCTACCAACATCAGTCAATAATTAGGCCTATAAAGTTTCAATGCCAGCATTAATGTCAACATTGGTGATTATAAAAAATTATCAAAACAAGAGAAAGGGTGAGTTTGGATCCCTAATGGAAGTAGTCAACTTAGCCTAATGGCTGAGCTAGCCTCAAAAGACCCCATGTCGATTGAGTGCTACCTACATAGCCTAGTTTAGGGCCTCAGGCCAATGTGGTTCTCCCATATCTTAGGAAAAATATATAAAAAGGTGTGATAGGGGAAATGGGTAAAAACAAAAGTTGAGATAGGTTGAGAGGTCTAGGGATTAAAAGATAGGCCATAGTGTCAAGATTTAGGGATATAAGTCATGAGGCCTAGAGTTGTGATAGGTAGGTAGGCCTAGGGTAGGGAGAGAGAGACAATGAAGCCTAGGTTAGAGAGAGAGAGAGAGGTAGTGAAGCTTAGGGTAGATAAAAAGAGGTAGTGAATCCTAGGGTAGAAAAAAAGAGGAAGTGAAGCCTAAGGTAGCTAGTGAGGTGAGTATATGGCCAAGCTAACCTTAAAAGACCCTATGTTGACTGAGTGCTACCTATATAGCCTAGTTTATAGCCTTAGGCCAATGTAGTTCTCCTAAAGAGAAGGGAAAAAGGTGGTGATAGAGTATATTAAAAGGTATGTGACTTGAGTTCTATGTGTATAAATGTAAGCAAAGATGGAGTTGACATTATGATATCATCTATCAAGGTTGTTGACACGTATGATGAGGGATGTCACTCTAGATAAGTGGGAGCACATAGCAATCATGGGGTTATGAGGAATGCAATGGTACTATTAATTTATTCAAGATGTGTCCCTGATGATAACATTGATTGAGAGGTGGGATCACACCACCAACACCTTTCATCTACCAACTGAAGAGTTGATAGTGACTCAGGAGGATGTTTATAGGATTTTATGAATACCACTCTAAGGTGAGGAGCTCTTCACATGATCAAGAGAGGAGCATGATATACACATGGTCACATTATATGGAGAGCATGTTAGTGAGGTGACTTACCATTCTATGAGTTTTACATGTGAGCCACTCTATATGGATGATGAGGAGTAACATCATTTGAGCATCATGATGATGATTGGGATCATGGTGTATACATTATTAGATGAAAATAATGGGATATTTCAAATTGCATTGATAGGTGTGCTTTCATATATGGTTGAGCAATAGACCATTTTTGCCTAGGGCCCAATATTTTTAGCATAGTTATATAGAGAGCTATGGGGTTTGATGTTGTGATAGTGATATAGTTTGTGTGTCAGCCATCTATTACATTATTGGTTGTATGAGCACATCATGGTGACATGACCATTGGGGCTACCTACCATGATCCTAGCTAGCTTCAAGTTTGGGTTTAGATGGTGGAGAGAGGGCATGGCATAGACTCAAATGGATGGTGTGGTGTGAGACATTACCTATTATAAGTGCTTAATTGAGGGTTTGATACATATAGATATTTTATGGAGATTGTATCTAACATACCTAGTTTTTATAGGATAGGTACAATAGCTTGTAGGTTTGTAGAGCTCACTATAGGTCAAGGGTAGATGAGCTAGTGAGTTAGAGATGGTATTCATGGCATGGGTCAGGAGGTAGTTTGGTTTAATATAGGATATTTTTCCTACCTTCCCTTGATATAGGATGGATTACATAGAAGCACCCCTACCATTGTCCCAAGAGATAGATGGGCCAAATTTTGAGGAGATACTAGTAGGGCTAGGTGTTGGATACCCAGGGTGCACAATGGCCTATACAACTTAGTGGGTAAGGTTACATATGGTGGTGGAGGTGAAGAGGCCACCACTAGATTTATAGGGGTTGGTGAGAGAGAGGAATGCAATGGTATAGGCTTGAGATGTAGCTATACAATCTCAAGATATAGCCTAGGCATAATTTTTAGCCTTATAAGTGTAGATGGTGATGTTGTAGGGTTAGATTAGGGATCTACAAGGCTAGGTTGCATCACTACAAGGCCAATTTATTATTTTATAGGGTCAAGTGATTACAATGATAGTAGAGAGAGATAGTTTGAGAGTACTAGGCTAGGCTGATCCTCCTCCTCTACCACCATAGGGACTAGTATAGGCTGGACCATCATCAGGTGTTATGGGACCTCTATAGACTATATCTATGGTGAGATATTTGACTTCCCTAGATGAGATTTCCTATTATGAGAGGGAAATTAGAGAGTTTATGTAGATTTAGAGATATTTAGAGTTTAGAGAGTAGGAGCAATTTATATCATGTGTTATGACTTCTAGCTCATGCAGACATAGACAAGCAGAGAGTGGTGATGATACTATTTCCTCATGACCATGTGGAGAGCCTTGAGGACCCTGAGTGTCATAGTTTTGCCAGTTTTGATTATATTATATTATATATATATATATATATATCAACCTACAAGCTAAATATGTGAGATGTATATTTTGAGAGAGAGATATGATGGTATGATGATGTAGATGATGATTATGTATTTTGATCACATATATATACATTAGATGCTCATTTATTTTTATGTTGAGATGTGTTTATTATGATGGGTGATGATGATGTGGATGATGATTATTTTAGATGCTAATTTTATGTTATGTTAATTTTGATGGTAATGTTGATCATGTTATTTGAGTTTAGACTAGCCTTTCTCATATATGTGATGGTATATGCATAGTTGGTTGGTTAGTTTCGTCTTAGCATTTTTCCATATTTTATGATGGTGTGTGCTTAAAATGAATAAATTGGTTATGTTAGTTTATTTTAGCATTTTTCCATATTTATGATGGTGCATGCATAAAATAAATTGAGTAGGCTTTGTTAGTGTTGGTATGACATTGTTTTTTTCACCTCAAATAGAGACATTGACATATGATGTGAATGGGAAAATAAAGTGGCATAATGCTCATGCATTGGGAAAGACTATAATTTAGAACATTAATAAGCTCAGGAAAATGAGCCTCTTTCATGCCTTATATCTTTAAACCATTGTGTTTGTTAGAGAAGCATCATGTTTACCTTATATTAAGTGAGTTTCACATTCGCTTGAAAGAGTATGAGTGAAAAAGGGTAAAATAAGGAAAAATGTTTGGGTAGCATAACCTAAAAAGTATAGATGATATGCCCTTAATGTGGGTGACCTAAGAGATACTATAGGTAAGTCCATGACTTAAAGCTTTTTTTTTTATAAGCTAATCAATGTGGGAAGCCTACAATAGGATTTTGTATGGGTTAAGGTTGTATAAATCTATGAGGAGCCTTTTTAATTTGTTTTTCCCTTTGAGAACAAAGGTTGGCTTATCCATCCTTCAAGGGAGTGGTCTAATCATTTGTTTTTTTTAATTTTAAATAGATATCCTTTAAGGGAGTAGTCTATTGATGGTAATAGAAGAAAGTTATGTAGTTGTCATTCAAGGGAATAGTCTACATTGAGAAGCATGGCCTAAGAATTTATAACTTTTTTGGATATCCCCTTTTTCTTTTTCTTATTTTTTTTGTGCTTTTAGTCATGGAAAAGACTATAGAGGCTTAAGAATTTTTCACTTTGAGTAAAAAACCATACCATTGTGTAAGTTAACTAAGTGTATAGGAGTAAGGATGAAGAGGAAGGGAAATGAATGTAATAGGGATGTTCATGGGATGAGCTCAAGTTAAACATGAAGAAAAGTGGCACTATTTTAACAAAAGAATGATCATAGGTTTAAGGCATTTAAAGGCTTAGGTTATAGCCTTCCTTCAAGAGAAGACAAATGATAAGTTCCTGAGCTATACTTGTGAGTTATGATATAAGGTTCAAGCCAATTAAGAGCAAACATACCCTGCTTTCTTTTCTCCATGTTCATCACATGTTGCTTTTCTTTTAAGATGAGATCTCCTATATTGAAATATTTCTCTTTGAGGTTTTTATTATAAGCACGTTTGATACACTCTTGATAGATTTGGAGGTCGTTAAGGGCTATAAGGTGATGTTCATCAAGCAGTTCAAGTTAATTCAAATGTTCTTGGTAAATGTCATCATTAGCAAGAATGTCTTGTAGAGAAATGTGAAGAGAAAGAATTTGGACTTCAAGAGGCAAAATAGCCTCCTTCCCATATACCAATGAAAAAGGTGTAGCACCCATAGGAGTTTGAATGCTAGTGCCGTAAGCCCATAAATCAAAAGGAATATGTGTGTGCTAATCCTTGCCCATATTATTGACTACATTCATTAGAATTTTGGTAAATGTTTTTTTAGAAGCTTCTACCTATCCATTAGCTTGTGGATAGTATGGTTATGAGAAGCTTAATTTAATTCCAAATATATCACAAAGACTTTGAAGAGTCTTATTTTTGAAAGACTTGTCATTATCTGTTATAATCTTATGAGGGACACCAAAATGATAGATGATGTGATGGTTGATGAAGTCAATAATTTTGTTAGCTTTATTAAAGATGAGATGGATGGCCTTGACCCACTTGGTGAAGTATTTAGTGGCAGTAATGATAGAATGATGATGGAGGGATGAATGAGTGTTAATCTCTTTGATTAGATCTAAGCCCCATTGGGAGAAGGGTTAAAAGTATTTGGTGACTTATAATTCATGATTAGGAATGTGAAGGAGGTTACCATGTTATTGACACTTAATACAATGTTAAACATTATAAGTACAGTCTTGATGAAATGTGGGCCAATAATAGCCAAGTCAAAGGATACACTTGGAAACTATGTGACCATTGAAATGCCCACCAAAAATACCATCATGGACTTCCTTAATAGCAAAGGAAGTCTCAATACTAGTGAGGCATCTAAGGAGAAGACCAAAAAAACCTCTCTTGTAGAGAAGGCCCCCTAGTATATTGTAATGAGTGGCACATTTTATGAAGGCCCATTTCCCATTATTGGAGAAATCAGAAGGGGTAATAGAGAAAGAAAGATAATTCATGAGTTATTTATACCATAAATCTTGTGGGTTGGCTATTACATTTATAACAAAGAGGATGTTAGCTGAGGCATAGGAGGGTAATATTAAGCAATACACAATGACAAATTCTCAAGGAAGAGGATGAAGAGGGTGTGTGTGAAGCAAGTGAATCCATCATGTTAGAAAACTTGTTTGTAGATTGAGGAATAGTTTGCAAGAGATAAGAGTTAAATTATCCCAATAACATATCTACATGATGTTTATATCATTGTAGAATTTCGTTTTTGCATAGGTAGGAACCATTAACCTAGCTAAACACTAGCTGAAAATCATTGAATATGGTTATGGATTTGATACCTAAGAAGAGATTTGTTTGAAGTCTTAGAATCAAAGCCTTATATTTGGCCATATTATTAGTGCATTCAAAATCTAGTTTAAATGACAAAGGCATAGGCTTGCCATTTAGAGGAATAATAATAACCCCCACACCCCCACCATGTTGGAATTTAGATCTATCAAAGAACATCATCATTTGATAGGAGATGTCATCGGTGGAGAGAATTGTAATAGATTCATTAGGGAATTCAAGGTTTGAAGGCTAATTGTTAGGTAAAGGGGTAATAAGTAACTGGCCAGTGATTGTTTAACCTTTAATAGAATTTTTTTCAATGAGATTTAAGTCAATTTTAGAAAGATGCATGAGCCATCGAGCTACACATTGGTTGTGATATAGTTTGGAATACATGTATTTAAAGGGATCAGTATGGGTGACCACATAGGTTTTGTGATTTAGGAGATACTGGTGAAACTTAGAGGCAAAAAATACCAATGCAAGGAAAAGTTTTTTATTATGGGTATATCGAGTCTCATAATAATTGTGTGGCTTATGTAATAATCTACCTACTCTTGATGTTGGTCATCTCAATGTGCAATCATAACACCTAGATAATGTTTTGTTGCATAGATGTATAGGTATAAAGGCTAATTTTCCGTAGGTGGAATAAAAACCAATGGGGAAGAGAGGTATTATTTAATTATGTCAAAAGATTCATGGCAATATATATTCCAAAGGAAGGAGACATCCTTTTTGAGGAGATGGTGAAAGGGTTAGTAGTGATCTGAAAATTGGGAAATAAAGTAATGAATTGACTAAAGTTTACCCTGAAGGCTACATAGTTATTTGATATTATTAGGTGGAGGCATCTCTAGGATTTCTCTAACCTTATAAAGATCAAACTCAATACCATAGAGAGAAATGATCAAACCTAAGAACTTACTGAAAAGAACACAAAAGACACATTTCTTTGGGTTTAGTCAAATGTTATATTGGAGGAGATGAGAAAATATAATTTTGAGAATTTTAAAGTGATCTTAACAAAGTTTAGACTTGTTTAGTAAGTCATCCATGGAATCTTCCATAATTTTTTGTAGGAGATCATGAAAAATGTAGGTCATGGTGCGTTGGTAGGTTGCACCAGTGTTCTTAAAGCCAAAAGGCATGACCCATTAATAGAAATTCCCCCATGGGGTAATAAAGTTTGTCTTGTGTTGATCCTCAAGAGAAACTAGGAATTGATTATATCCAAATAATTCATCCATAAGTGATAGCATCTCATAATTGGCTATTAGATCAACAAGCTAGTCAATACTTGGCAATGAGAAATCATCTTTTGGATAGGTGAGGTTTAAATCATGATAGTCAATGTAAATGTGGATTCTCCTAATCACTTATGTGATAGGAATAATATTGGAAATCCATTGCAGGTAGTCAATGGGTTGAATAAAGTTAACAAAAAGGAGGTGTTATAGCTCTTTTTTGACAAGGAGAACAATACAAGGATGTATCTTGCAGAGATTATACTTAATAATTTTAGCATCTTGAGTAGTGATAATGTTATGGGTGATGATAGAGGGGTCAATACCAAGCATGTCATTATCATACCAAGTAAAGGCTTTGTTATGGTCATTAAGAAACATGGCATAATTATCTTGCTTAGAGGAATCTAAAGATTGGTTGATCTTGAGGATGTAAGGGTTATCATGAGAGGGTAGGTTGATGTCAATGGTTGATTCATTTAACATAGCTTGTGTTTTAGATGGGAGTTATTGTTAGATATAGAAATCATCCACACCCATGTAGGTGAGAATTTCATCATCATCTTGACATTGGATAGTGTTAATAATGGAAGAGTCTTCATCAATTAATTTAGGATAAATGAGAGGAATGGACCTTGTTTCCTTACCCTGATGATAGGTGAGAGGACCCAAATGGATGGTATTTATTGAAGAAAATATATAAGGTATAGATACTTCCAATTTAGTAGGTGATGGTGGAGAAGAAGGTGGAGAAGGAGAGACTAGTTCTTTGATAATTGGTACATGAGAAATTTTAATGAGTTTAGTTGGTTCATCATATCCCACTCCCTACCTTTTTTTGGCATTTTCAATTGTATTGCTAGTAGGATATTCAATAGGAAATAAGACATGTTACTTGTAATGACCCAAACCAGATCCTTTCTAGGTACACCTATAGAGATAGGTGTGAGCAAATCTAGGGTTACATAGGAGAGAGTAGTCATAGGTAAATGATTGTGGTAAAGGAGATGGATTGCTAACAGTGGGAGCTTGATTAATTCCCCCATATGTGAAATTGGTTTTAAGGTTAGGGGGGCCATAAAGGATGACCATCCTAATATGAGGATTATAATTTAGGTGCATGTGAATTATTACATACTCTTGTGGAGTAGAGAACATGTCAAGTGTCAACAAATGATATTCACCAAGTGACAAATGTTTAAAGGTCTTCTCCATGGGATCCTTGTCAAGAATTTATGTTTTTAGTATTTGTGTAACCATGAGGTTAGAGCTTGTAGAAGCCTCAAAAGTATCATGTGAGGAAGATGATGTTTTCAATCGAATGAGAACATTATTGGGACTATAATTCATGTTGCATGTTTTAAATAGAGGTGGGTCAGTGGGTATAACATACACTTGTCCATCATGTTCAAACTTGACATAGTGGTACAAAGTTGAGGGTACACATGCCATGGCACATATCCAAGGTCATCCAAGTAGTATGTTATATTGGAACTCTCCTTCCACAACATATAAGAGCTTAGGGATAGTGTGGGGACCTACATTGATATGCAAGATAATAGTGTCCATCGTAGTAGCTATAGTATCATTAAAGGAATGGAGTATCACATTGGTTTGAGACATGTAATTATCAAGAAGGGCTAGTTGTTTGTAGGCATGGGTGGAAATAATATTAATACTATCTCCACCATTAATCATGACTCTCTTGACATGAGTTTGATCAACATATGTGATAATAAAAAGGGTAGAATCTTGATCTTTATGGTGTTGAAGTGGAATTTCTAAATCACTAAAAGAAATCAGGGAGATGGAATTAAGGGAGCCAACCAAAGATGAAAGAGGTTGGGGATCATTTGATTATAACTTAATCTCTTGAAAATCACTAATCAAAGCTTGATGATGTTGGGATGAGTTTTGGATTAAATCATACAAAGACATTTTCATAGGAGTTTGGTAAAGCTATTTCACCATTGAGCTTTGAATAACATCTAAACAAGTTGTTTTAGGAATAACCAAGATGGAAATATTAGGATTAGGAGGTGGAGTGTCATTGGAAAAAGGATGAGCCCAAGGAACAATGACATTTCTCTTAAATTTATCTTTATGGTTTTATGACCGTGTGGCCACATCAACTGTGTTGATTTGAAATGTTGGTGAAGGAGGTGGTAAAGGAGTTATGACAACATATGTAGGTTTGAATTTAGGTGGAATAGTATGAGGAACTATTGATTCTAAATGTGGAATAATAGGAAGGTTAATGAGAGTATCATCAAAAAGAGTGTTGACATTGAAGTGTTGTTGAATGATTGTTGTGAGAGATTTATAATTCTCAGTATCATGTCTAGGTGAATGATGATATAAACATACTTTTGTATCATTAAACCAAGATGGTTTCATTCCAAGAGGACTATAAGGCTTAATGGGAAGAAGAGTTATTATGGAAGATTAAAAAAACTAATGTAAGAAAAATATTTGAGAATTTGTAGGTGGGATCACACTTGTTATGATAATAAGAGTGGACACTTTCTTATGTTTTAGTACTAAAAAGGCAATTTTACATGGTGCTTTGTTTGGTGATGGTGGAGTTAAATGTTTTACTATCACTTTCTTAGTTTCAAATTTGAGAGGCCTACAAGATGGTAAAGGTAGGAGTGGAGGTAGCTTAACATTTTGTTTGGCTTGGTTAGGTGATATTGTAACTAAAGTAGAGGGGTTTAGCCCCAAAATGGATGGAAAAGTTGAGGATTGAAGAAGGGATCAGTGAGATCTAGGGGGATTAACATTTTTCTATAATTTAGGATGAAAAAATACAACTTGTGGTTGAGGAGCTAATCTAATTTCACTTATGGATGAATTAAATTAGAAATGGGGTGTACACCTAAGGGTCTAATCTACTTTAATGTAATAGATTCCTATGAGGGTAAGGGTTCTAACATAGATGGATGAACTTCAAGTGATTTTGGTGAAGAAGTTATATCTTTGTCAAATACCTTGGTGTAAAGGTTAGTAAGGGGATTAGTGGTAAAGGTTGACATTCATTTTTTTGGATAAGGAGTTTTTAGATGAACCCAAAATGCTGCATGGTCTAGCTTCATGGATTCAAGAAATTTTAGACTTATCACCAAATGTAAGAAATGTTTATATGAAGCTGATGTAGGCTTTATAGTTGTGTCTTTAGAATTCTATAGTGTTTGGGAAAGAGGTAAATTTTTGGTTTCTACTAATTTAGGCCAAATATGAGAAAGAACCACAATAGGTTCCTTTTCGATAAGGATAGGAGAAGAGACATAGTCTACCATGGGTCGAGGGGAGGTAGGAGAAGAAGGTTCTTCAAAAGGGTAAATAATAGGTATTATGGATACCTCAACATTTGGGTGAGTCATGGGTAAAGTATGATCCTTCATAGGTAAAAGAAGGGGTAAGAGTGGTATAATTGAAGTAGGCACAATAGGTGTCTTATCCAGTATGGGAGTAGATAATACTCACTCCTCTAAGTGAAAAAGTGTAGTGCGTGGGGTACTAATCTCTATAGGTGGAGGAGAAGTAGGTGAAGTAGGTTCCTCAAGAGGGTATAGTGCAGGAATGACGTTCCCTTCAACATGTGGTTAAGGAATATGTAGGGTGTGGTCCTCAAGTGGTAAGAGGATAGGTAATATTGGTGTAAATGGAGTTGGCATTATAGGCTCCTTAGGTGGCAAAAGGAGTGGTAAAGGAGGCTCTTCCTCTTGAGGGAGTGGAATGGGTGAAATAGGCTCTTCTACCTAAAGAGGAAGAATGGGAGAAATAGATGCCACTAAATGTGGGGGAGGATTCAATGAAATAGATGTCTCTTGTTGAGGGGAAGGTTAAACTAAAGGTAAATGAAAGACCATATTAATTGTGTGGATATTATGATAAGCTAAGTTAGTTGTGGACTAGATATTATTTTGATTTAATGAATGGTTAGGAAAAGGGTGTTTGAACACATCCATACTTTGATTAGAGGGTGCATTAGGATTATCTAAGATGAGATCACCTCTATCAAGCATGTATTAGAATAATGCTCTTGAGTGTCTTACAATTATTAAAATTGTGTCCTTTAACTCAATGGTAACTACAAAACTCATCTTCCTTATACTAGGTTGGGATAGGATGGGAAGGGTCAAACTATATAGGAGGTTTAGTTTGAGGAAGTGTTATGACTCCTTATTATAATATTTTCTCCAAGACAGATGTATATGACTCCCCAATGGGAGTGTATGGTCTTTGTTCATATGATTATTGGAATTTCTTGGTTGGATTTTGAGAATTTGAGGAATTTGATTGGTTTATGGTTGTGAAAGAGGCTGACTTAATGACCACTATGTTGGTAGAACCTTTAGACTTTTGGTTAGAGGGATAATTTTTAGAGGAGTCATTTGACTTAGAATTGGGATTCTTACTGCGCAACTTGAATTTTCCTTCATCTATAGCATGAACCTTGAGTTTCCATGCCATTGTAAAGGCCTCATCAAATGTGTAGAAAGTTTGTACCTAGAGTGTGGATAAGATGTACTTAGCACATGCCCTTGATAAGTGCTAATTAAGCTTAGGTTGGGGTAATGAGGAGAGTTGATTCATCAAGCTTCTCCAATGAATGACAAAATCTACAATAGACTCATTTCAAATTGTCTGATAGAATAAAGGTTTGTTATAGAAACTTTTTTAGAAATATTAATAGAGAAATGGTCTAGGAATATTTGTGCAAGTTGGGTAAATGAGAAAATGGAGTATTGAGGTATATAATTATACCAATCCAAGGTAGTACTTGAAAGAGACATATGGAAAGTGTGAAGTAGTAACGCATCATCATGCCCTATTAGATAACAAGCATATCTAAATGCTTGCAAGTGCTGTTATGGGTCCTCTTTACTCTAGAAATGAGTAAATTTAGTGATTTCCCATAGGCATAAAAGGATGGATTAGTTAATTTCATATATGATCATAAGATAACACATTCTTTGAACTAGAAATGAATGTCTCTAGACTAGACATCTTGTCCATCAACATCTTAATGAGGTCTAAAGGGAGATTAGTTTGGGGAATACCTCCTAACGTATATGTAAGTTGATAATAAGTAGAGGGAGTGTATAACATAGCTTTCTAAGGTTGTGTCAGAGCAACATAAGGATAATGAGTCATAGGCTAGGGTGAAAAAATAAAAGGGGCTTATCCCATTGGGTTGGAGACTATGCCTTGGTTGGTTGTTGTTACTGTAGATTGGATTATTGGCATGGTTAACTAGATGAAGGGTGAGTCATAACTTGGGTAATTATAGGTGTAAAGTTAGATGGAATAGGTACCAATAAATTTTGGAATGGGGTGTGACTTGAATAAACTAGTTGTAGTTTTAAAAGTAAGGAAGTCACACTAGGGTTTAGGTGAGATTGGGCAGTTGGAGATGCTACACTTTGGACATTGTTTATAGTTGGGTTACTCATCGAAGTGGTGGTTTGGATAACTATGGGGAAAATAGTAGAGGTAATTAAAACTAAGGTTATCTCCATTATAGAGGTTAGCATACCATAGATTGGGTCACCAAAAGAATTATGGGTTTGGCTCATAACAAGGTAATGTTGAAGGGCTACCACATTGTGATCAAGAAATTTATCAAAATCTTGATCTTCCTTAGGCACAATGGGAATTTGGTTAGGGTTGGGAGTATACTCTGTATCTAAAGTATGCTCCATGATAGAATCAGAAGTGAAAGGGGAAAGTGGAATTCATTTCTAGCTTACATAATTGATAATAATTTTGGCTTGATCTCATGTCAATACCATGCAAGAGGAAGTATAAATAGTATTACTACCCTATATTAGAAGTAGAATAAATAAAAACCAAGTTTGAGTGTAGGTTAGTGGGTTATTTCAGCTTGTTATTTTGAGTAGATGAAATTACATAGTCACTGATGTTGGTCACTTGACCGATGTTGGTATAAAAAGTTTGTCGATGTCAATAGATTAACCGATGTTGATAGGTAAAATCTACTGATGCTAGTAGGGTTAACCGATGTTAGTCACTATGATATCTTGGGAAAGGAAAATATGATGTTTTAATAAATTAGAGGTTAAAACTAAGTAAAATTGTGGATGTAAAAGGTCTGTGTAAGAAGAAAGAACACTAAAAAAACTAGAGATAACATGTTATACAAACTATGAATTAGAAATAGTATTGATTTTGTGAATCAGTAGGAAAATGTTGTTACTAACTCCAAAATATAGAAGTCAATATAAAAGTAGAAAAAAAACATATAGCCAACAACTATTATGTCCTAGAGATTAATTTTTTAGTATCATGTTGGTTTATGCCTTAATCAGATAGTGAGAAGAAAATTTATTTATCAAAGGTACTAGAAAGTAATATAGATCTGGTTTCAAGTTAGTTTTAGTGCTCAAGAGGAAATATATGTTAGACTAGGTATGTGGCTTATTATAGGAGCTTGCTCTCTAAAATTCATAAACCTAGAGTGGAGCCAAGTTGCTTAGCCAAAATATACCCTCTGTCTAGAGATTATACTCCATTAGAGAATGGAGTGGGTTCTCCCCTTGGTGGTGAGATCTAAGTAGGATAGCTGGGTAGGGTAAAGTGATCCACCAGGTGATGAAATCTTGATGGGCCTTTTCTTAAGTGATTTTAGATGTTTATTTATGTGAATGTGATTTGGTTGTGTAACATAGGTGCACTAAAATTTATTTAAAATGCTTATAATTAACTAGGTGAGTTAATATGCAACAAACAAACAATGAAATGTAGTAAGTTTTAAACCCAAATCTGAAATGTTTAGATTTGAATGAAAACATATATGAAATAGGAATAGAGTATGAATTTCAATATCCTAATGTGCATGCAAGAAGAAGTAAAGAAGAGTTTCTCTTTTTTGTACTTGTAAAATAAAATGACAAATTGCTTTCAGAGGCAAAGAGAAAAAAATGAAAATTTTAGTTTAATGCGTTTTAAATAGAAAATAAGATATTGAATTTTTTTTTAAGAGAAAAGAGATGGAAGTGAAAGAAATGAAGTTTTCATTATAATACACCTATATGAATATTTAAAACAAGAAATGAACCCAAGGAAAACTCTAGGGTCCCACTAGGCATGCCAAAAATGTTTCCCTAAATTTTGTCTATTTTAAGTCTAAAGGAAAATAGAAAGAAGGATGGGGATAAGTGATTAGAATGAACCTAAATTTGGTTTACATGTCATGTCTAGATGTTATGAGCACTCCTCTTTGGCTAGAGAGGACTACCTTCAAGTAAGAAAGCACTACCAAAAGATGTTTGTTAGTAGTTAAATGAGTGGGTTGCCAAGCTACGTGCTTGTTCTAGGAAGTGTGAAACTTCCTTAGAGATGAAAGTCCACTTTTGAGAGATAAGAGAATAATAAAAAATTGAAAGAGAGGTAAGGAGAGAGTGAAAGAGAGATAATATTATCATTATTAGAAACTTGTATGTAGAAGAGAGTGACAGGGTGCAGGTGATGTCCTCTATTTATATTTTATAAGTTGTTTGGGTCAGTTTTGAAGAGGTTAGGGAACCCATAATCATCAACATCAGTAAGGGAGTGATCAATATCAATTATACTATCGAGGTCAGTAGTGAGGTGATCGATGTCAGTTAGGCTATTAAGGTGAGTAGGGGAAATAATTTTTTAGGAGCTTGTAGAAAGATTTTCCAGATTTGGGAAATAGTCCGGATCAGGTCTTGGAGGTTGGGAGAGTTATGAGAGAGAGAGATTATAGATTGGGTAAATCTGGTTAGAGGTTTGGTGTGTCACATTAAGGGGAACCAAGCGAGGAAGATGTGTAACTCCCTCATGAGGGTTAGGTCAAAAGTGTGTAAAGTAATGCATAATAGATATAAAGAAATAATATAATAAATGTTTAAAAGACCTATAGGATAAGTGATGTACTTAGATGTGGTTACCAAATTATATATAGTAGATTGATGTTCTCTAGCAGGGAGTCTAAACTTGAATGCCTGAATGAAGAGAACAAGTGGGTTTTGTTGGTCCTCAAGAGCTCAGTTGCTAATCATGATTAACTTATGAAATATGAAAATAATCTAAGATGTCAAAAATAGAATGCTAAGAGCTTGAATACAAGTAAGAATAAATTTTGTTAATTTTTACTAACCTAAACCTTGGGTTAGAGTTTAGCTTATATTCCTGATGTCGGTAATCCCACTGACATCGGTCGTGGGTTGACTGACATCGATGGCCCTAGAATAGGTAAACCTTACTATTTTTGGCCTATTTTCTATTTCTATTCATGCTAAGTGTGACACCCATTATAAAATGGTAAAAATAAGAGGTTAGGAAGGAGGTAGTTCATTAGGAATTTAGTTTGGAAGTGGGAATAAGTCTTGGGTAGTTAGGATGAGGGGACTAGGTCTTGAGGTGTCTCATCAGGTGAGAATTAGTCATAGGGTAAGGTGGCTAGGTAAGGTGGAAATAGGGGTTTTTAATTAAATTAATTAATTATTTTAAATTAATTAAATGTGTGAGGAGTAAAAGTATGGGTTGAGGTTAATTGTTATTATTGAAAAATGGGTTTAAAAGGGGTTTCAACATAGGGAGTTACGCACATGTGTGTGACATAATTTTTATGTCTACAATATCCTTGAGATAATTACTTGCCAAATTACCCATGTTGGGGCATAACTTTGAACCAAGTCACAAATCTAAATCAGCCGTATGTGGGCAAGACAATTATTTATTCTTTATCGATGATCAAAATTAGCCCTGATTGGGGTACATTTAATTTATCATGATCAAATTTACTCTATTGGGGAACTTCTTATTATCATATTTTTAGAGAACACATTCTCCTTTTCCTCTAATTATAATCTCTCTATGCTTTTGCCCATGATGGTAATGTTTTAGTGTGAAACTTGTCTCAAGATTGATCAATGTTGTAAATGTGTAGCTTACACTCTCAAATTAGGGGCATTCAAAGTGTATCCCTTACATGTTTGGATTGAATCCTTCCCATTCCCCCATTTTTGGGGCCTATTTACCTCTAATTATATTTTTATCATTGATGGTAGCCACATGTGTAACCATTATCTCATCTAGATGTGACTTATTTCATGGGTTAAAATCTCATTTTCTCTCTCTTTTCAAGAGTTCACCATCTCTATCCTCCTTATATGTCCTCTTCAGGGGGAATCGTGGGTCATTTCCATTTTATTCTTGACAACTCTTCTCTTTTAAAATACATTATTTCACTTGAATGTCTTGTTATGCCTTTTCAAATAAGGGCAAAATGTAGACATCAAATTCTTAAGATCATTTGTGTTAAAATTGTCAATCTTACGCAAATTACACTCAAAATACCTAATTTATGTCAAAATAAATAAAACATTCTAAATGATTCTAAATTGTCATTTATAAGTGACTATTTAGGCCAAAGTATCACTAAATGGGGTAATGCATTTTATGTGATACCTAACTTTGATCAATTCATTTCGAGTCAAAATGATGATTTCATCTTTTTGTGTTGTAGATCATTATTTTATTCTAATTCATTAGTACATATCATGTACCTTTCTTATTTTGTGTTTAAAACATCCTAAATGGGAATATAGTTCCAATTCATCTAACATCAACTTTCAATTCTTCTCAAGTTAAATTACAACCTACTAATATGACTGTCTGACCAGTTCGATTAATTGAGGGTCAATTTTAAAAGAATTGCACAAATATTGATTAATATTTTTTAAGGCTAATTAATTAAAATCAAGAGCTTAAGTGTATTTTCCATGGAGGTTATTGAAATTTTATTTTTGGAAATCGATTCCTATTAATTGCATCACCTAATGACATCATTTTTTAGGGAAGGCATCCTTAGGCCTTAAATGCATAAAATATCTAAATGATGGCCTCCCATGCCTCATTAATGCCCTTTATTCTCAAATCATGATGATTATATTTATGGATTTAATTAAATATATTATATTAATCCATGGCCATACATCTCAATCTTGAGATGGATGGTCATGGTTGATCTCGACCAATCTCAAAAATTTATAAATAGAAGGCCTCACACTACCATTATTAATCTTAAATTATGTTAAATAATAATGCTAAAATCTCTCCACAATTCATTTGTGTTTTTATTATTATGTTATTTGCATTTTGATTAGGTTCATTGATAGGCATATTATATATTTTATATCATGATCCTATGTTTTACATAGAGTTCTTGATGCAATGGAGGAGAAAAGAAACCATTATTGATAAAGACCTGATCTCTAAATCAAGGGGATAAAATTATTGGACCCACCTTTGAGTAATGGATTCATTTAGGAAGTTAATGGTTTTTTCCTTTCTTTAATTTGTATCTTGTTATCATTAGCAACCACTACATGAATAGTTTGGCTTGATTTGTTTAGATCTTTATCCATTTATATTTGTTCTATTGACTAATTATTGACTAATCTAATCTATACTTGGCAGCCATTTTTAGGTTCAGATCAATATGTTGAACCAAAGTAGAGACTCCATGTCCAATGGAATAGATAAGGTAGCTAGTATGGGTTCTCAAGCATAGCAGGCATGCTTCTCTCTGAGTCACTAAAAATGTTGGCTATTTTGGATCACATGCCAATATTTTACCTAGATATATCATATGAGTAGATTCTTAATTTAAATGGATGATCAAGAAATGATTTGATTAAGTCTACAAGAACCAAGCCATCATCAGAGATCATGCATAAATGAATAGGTTAGTCTAATTGTGCATCTCATAAAGTTATTTTGAAAATTGTTAAAGGTCAAAAGACCACATGGACATGATGTTTTTAATTCTAGGAAGGTTCCTTAAAAAAATTATATCTTGATGAGTTCTCTATCTCAATATATGAGCTTCCAAAGTTGAACTTGTAGAGTGGGATGTGCATGTAGACGTCAAATTCAGTCCTCATGAAATAACCATTTAAATTCAAATGTTCCAAGGATGAACATGTGGATGACAAGTGTCAAAATATCACTTGATCATATCATAAATCAATGGAACATTGGAATTCAATAGGTTAAAGGGTCCTTAGAATGAGATCAATGGTTTATGTTTAATTAGATCAAAAGATCCAATGGTGAATGGGAAAAGATGATGTAAATGGGTCTTGAAGATCCAATGGAGCATGTTTAATCTAGATTTATAAGATCAATAGAAAGCATCAAGTCAAAAAGTTAGAGGATCCTAAGATGGAATGCACCAATGATAAATGTCATGGTCACAGTGACTTACCAGATTAATAGTGTGCATTTGATATGAGTGATAAAGATCAATGACACACATTGAGTCATGAAGATAAGATCAATGGTGCATAAGTCAAGAAACCCAAGTGAAACATGAGGCCTATATGTGGCTCAAGATCACTAACCAAATGAATATACTAGTGAATCTAGAGAAAGAACATGGTGGTAATAAGTGTTTCAAAGACATTCTATTTATTTTTAAAGGAAAGGAGAATAAAGAAACTAGATAAGAGTATGGTAGAAGAACCTATTTGGTTGTGCATGTATTGAATCAGATAATTGTAGAGAGATCCTCTTTGGTTTGGGAAGAATGACCTGTAATTAAGATAACACTAAAGTACATGGTTAGTTAAATAGATAGTTGGGTGGATTTCCAAGCACTATCTAGATCCCAAAATCAACAAATTTCTTAGGGGCTATAAATATACACATATTAAATAATTTAGTTTAGAAAATGAAAGATAAAGTAGTTATATAAATCATAGAAGATACTAAAATTAAGTAAACTAAGTTCTTGATAAATAATTTGATGAAGTTAACTAATTATATCAATAAGTGGGTGAATACTATTGATAAATAGTTTAGGTATGGTTCAAGAAATAGGTTGGGGCTCTATAAATAGGTAGAGACAAAGAAATTTAGATTTGGTTGAGGGTAAGTGGGTGAAAATAGCTTGTTATTATTTTTTGCCATAATGACTATCAGTGGTTGAGGTGACCATCAGTGCTTAAGGTGATCGTCGGTAGTTGGGATAATTGTCAGTGGTTAGGATAGACCATTGGTGGTCAGAGTGATCATCGACAGTACTATAGGTTGGGTCTAGGTAATAAAAGGCTATTTGGATGGGATTATAGAATGGGATTCTAAGAGATTGGCTTAGGCTAGGTTTATTATGAAATATAAATAAAGTGACTAAATAATTAAAAATATATACTTAGCTTGTTAATGGTTGATTGGGTTAATGGTTGAGGCAGATTGTTGATAAACTCATTAGTGGAGTTTGGTGCAATTTTAGTAGAGTAGTGGTACTTGGTTATTGGCCGATGTATGGTAGTATGTTGGCTCTCTATTATGATGTCTAGATCACTATATTATTGGAAGAACACCTGTGAAAGAAACTCTAGATACAAAATCTCTTGATAGTTACATATGGATCATTTCTCACCTCTTGTGCCTCTTTTATTAGAGGAAAGAAGGAGAGGTGTAACAATATGGTAAAAAGAGATCCAAATTGTTGTCTAAATATAAATCACACATGCATTGGCTCACACATGAATTAGATAATCTAATTATAAAAAAGTAAGTCAAAGTGATGTGAAAGTTAAGTTGGTTTAGATGGTGAAACTTGATTGTCAATGATCAAGGGTCAAGGTCAATTTAAGTTAAAGAGGTGGGTTTAGTCAGTAGGTCAATCTAACTAGAGTTAGGTGGGTTAAGTTTGGTTTGTAGTTGAGAGGTCAATGTTGGGATCAAAGGGGTCTTGAGGTGGTTTAGGGGAATTGTAACATTCAAAACCATCATGTGTGGATTTTTAGTGTCTACATTTTCCCCCTTTTTGTTATGCAGTTTATATCAATAAGCTATAAAATGAAAATAGATTACAAGTCGAAGGTTCACTTGTCCTAAGAATGGGAGGAGGTATTTCCCCTTAAATTGGGAAGTGATGAGGTAAAATAGAATTAGGTGCAGGTTTGATGAGTGGTGAAGGTGATGATGAAGGTGGTTGATAGGTGTGGGCACTGAAGTGTAAACATGCATATAAAATACAACAAAAGTATGATATCCAAGATTACACATGGACTAGGTAGCCAAAATTGGTAAAAATGAAGGTCAGTGTTAGAAGGATAATTGATAAGTGCATTATGTGATTGTATTTAGGCATGTTGGTTGGGAACACTCATAAATGCAAGTCTCCTAGGCAAGTTCTATGTTTTCACAAGTATCCAAGGTAGGAAGTGCTCCTAGGGAAAACACAAATTGGTCTAGTGTAGTCATGGGTATATGAGGTAGGAAGTGCTACCAAGAAAACACCAATTGGTTGGGTGAGTGCAACGTAGTGCTAGTGTAAAAAACTATTCAACATGGAAATTATTGTTGGTGTAGTCAAAAATACTAGGCAATGTCATAGCAAAGCATTTTTTAGTGTATGCCAAAATGGATAATATCAAGGTGACATGGTTGATTTATGAGGTGGGAAGAGAAGGCAAACTCTATGGGTGATCATTGAGAGTGGGTGCCAAAAATTGGAAAAGTTGGTTAGTTGAATAAATTTTAAGACCCTGACCATTGATAATTAGGGGCATTAGGGTCAACCATTGGTGGTCACCTTGATCATTGATGGTTAGGCAAAAAACCCTAAAAGCATAGAGACAAAAGCATTTAGTGAGTCATTTTAATTTTATGACTTCTATTAATTGTTTCATTGATATTTTATGCAAGAGCGATGATGAGGTGTTTATTGAGTGGGTGACTGGGTAAAGTTGATTATTGAGTTGACTAAGTTATGGAGGGTAAACTAAAGAGGATTCAAGGTGAGCATGGATGAGGATGGGTAGTGGGTCGAGCAGTGGGTCCCAATATTCTTCCTTGATGATGATTAAGGAATGAGGTAGTAGATGCTTTAAATTGGTACTTTAGATGTGATTTGGTATTGCAAATGGTTTGGTTGATTCATGATTTATCATAGTTTTGGTGGGTGAGTTTGGTTTTGACCTAGGTATTAGTGTTTTAATGGTATTTTGGTTAATTTTATGAGTAAAAGTGAGATTGGGAAGATGTAGTTTAGTTAGGGTAGGGTAGGGGTAGGTATTTATGAAAACTAACAAATATTGGTGGTGTTTGGGTATGTTTTGGATAGGCTAGGTTTGGGATTTTTTCACTGGTGGTCACACACAATGACCATCGATGGTCACCCAAACATATATGATCAAGGACCATAGGTAAAATGTTCACCTAACCATCAGCGGTCATCATGACCATTGATGGTTAAGCCAAATGGTGAAAAAGTTAAGTTTAAGTTTATGAATTTTGATAGTTTTGAATTATAGCTTAGCTTGTTGGATTGATGGGTAAGGGGTTTTAGTTAGGGTATAGGTAATGATTAATGAGATTTAAGGTGAAAATAGTATAGGTTAAGTATTTGGTATAGGAGGCAGGCTATAGGTATAGGTTTTAAGAGGTGAAGTTCCTATGAAAAAAATGGTATAGATGATTATGTTTGTTTGCTAATGAACCTTACAGGTATGGGAGTAGATATAGATGTGGGATTAGGTACCTTGCATCTTTCTATAGATCCATCAAGGGATGACCATAGTAGATTGGAATTACATGAAGGAGGTGGGCTTTGGAGTGTTGTTTCACTACCAACACATGCCATGAGATGTAGAGATGATCATGACCCTCATTAAGAGATGGGATCTAGCCATAAACTCCTTTTTTCTACTGACTAGTGAGATGATCTTTTTAGAGGATGTGCATAGGATCACTTGGTTACCCATATAGGGTGATCTAATATATCACATTGATTAGTAGGAGAGAGATGAGTTCTTAAATATGTTATATGCATATGCTCATGCATTTGTCAAATGGCACACTAGAAGATTCAACTACACTTTGCTCTATCAAAGGGTGAGGTACGAGAGGAGACTACTTATGATGATGATGATGATCATAGTATCATGATTTTCTATTATAAATTCAAGTAGTGGGAGGTTTTCTTATCTATTTCTAGGGGTATTAGTAAAGATGCTACTAAGCTTCATAGTGTTTGGTTGCATGGCTATGCTTATAATTTAGATATATAGGGAACTATGGGGTTTCAAAGCTCATAGGAAAAATGGCATCATTATCATGTTTATGCTACACAATTGGGTATATAAGAACATCTTAGTGTTATGACTGGAAGGGCTACCATGGGAAGGTTATGCCCAAATGGAATTCTAAGTTAGGTTTATGTCATGGAGAGCCAATTTTTCCATATCAAGAGTAGATGGAGGTGTGCATGACATAGATTATTTTAGAGGTACCCTAGATTCCTTGGTTTTAAGTGATGTTATCTAGAGGCCATACATTAGGTTTTAAGAGTGGGTAGGATATAAGAAGCACACATTATCCTTGCAAAGTCATAGGTGGATCCTTGATAGGTGGGATGGGGAGGTAGAGCTCTTCCCATTTCATAGGGTGTGGAGGTAGTTTGGCCTAGTGTAGGGTACATCGAGCCCATTTCCAAAATATAGGCTAGAGGATGCAAAGATCCTACTACATGAGCCATATCCAATCTAGACATTACTAGATTAAGAGGAGTTGCCAACATGGATAAATATATATGATATAGGTTTTGTGGATGGTTACCCTGCATAGTATTAGGGTCTTTATGTAGTAATGGATTTTGGTGGTGATGGTGGTGGTAAATAGTCAATGGATGCTAACCCAATTGGTATAGGTGGCCAAAGGGCATAGGTATAGGGTGTTACCCCAAGTGCACTTGTAGGATCAATGTTAGGAATATCACAAGCTTATGTGGTAGATTTATAAGGCCAACTAGATATAGAATAGGGTCAGATAGCTAAAGTTATAGATGAGAGGGACTAGTCTAGAGATACACTAGCCTTGGTTACCTAAGAGATAGACTCTTTGAGATAGACCAAAGGAGGAGCTTAATCACCTTTAGGACCACTAGGCACTATCCCCATGGCATAATATCTAGCCATAGTGGAGGAGTAATGCTACTAAGATGACATAGTACTAATATGTTGTCCTAATAAACCCTAATGGGGGTGAGTATAGAGCTAGTTTGGTAAGTGGTGCTAGCATGGTGACACTAGGTTAGTGGGTTATTTATATTGGTGGATAGGTAGGGACCTTGGGAGGACATGCACTAGGAGGTAGTAGTGTCCCAAGAGATAGTGATGCCCTAGGGGTATAGTTATGATATGGTCATGGGACATTATATTTTATTGTACGTCATTTTGATACCATCCTATAAGCTAATATGGTGAGATTTATATTTTAAGAGAGATACATGTATATTTTTGTACACACAATGATGTTTGACTCATGATTTATAGATATGATCTTTGTTTATTACTTATCATTCATGGTTTATGATTTGATGTTTATATTCATGATGTTGATTATAGTTATCTTAATCACTGATGATGCTATATTGATCATGCTTATGTTATGGATATGGATATGGATATTGATGTGGACTCACCTAGCTAGGCTTGTGATGAGATGGCCCTCTATTTATGTTTATGATAATGCTGATATGATGGTTATAACTAGTATGTTCAATATGATAATGGTTTAGGTGATGGATAGATAATGTTATGATGTTGATCACATGGATTATTGTTTATGGTTTATTGTTATGTGTTTCATGATGATGATTTTGATTATGGATATGATATGATTATGGTGCTCATGCTAAATTTAAATGAATATATGTTTTCTCATTTAGATTTAGACATGTAGTGAAAATTGTTCATGGATGTTGTGATTTTGACATGATGATGAATATGTTAATGATTTATGTTTTTGTTAATGATACATGTTGATATGATGTGGTTATGATTATGGTTATTTTTCTTAAGATAAAACACATAAAGTATGTAAAATAACAATTTGAGAATGAGAAGATAATCAAGAGACAAAGTGTCTAAGTGAATAAATCAACCAATAATGAGAGTAAAGAAGAGGGTATGATGCTTCTTCTTTGGCAAGGACTAAACAAGACTAAATTTGGATTGGATTAAGGAAAATAAGCCCTTTGAATGCTTTGCATTATAATTCATTAGTTGGTTTAAAATGTGTCTTGATCACATTATGTCAGGTGAGCTCAAAATCCATTGATTATAGTGTATAAAGGGGATATGGATGAAACTGGAACCTTCTTGTGAGACTAGCATGCCTCTTCTAGAGGTTACCACAGAGTTAGTATAAACAAGTCTATGTCTTATAAGGTGTAGACTAATTGATGTAGGAAGTCTCCTCATGAGACCTGATTACAAATTTCAAAATTATCGCTTATGATGGATAATTGTGGCCTTCAAAATTAATTTGATTTTTCTTGATAATGGGTCTTTTGATTATTTTATTACATGGGATGGTTGGGGAAGCTGATTTATGTAAGAAGATTCCAATAAAATGCTATACTTTGACAAATGCTTTACTCATCCATCCTTCAATAAATTGGTCTGATTTTGTGTGCTTTGCTTAATGCTTTTGATAGTTTTACTTCAAGGGAGTATTATACCTTATTTTAATCAATTTTGATAAGTTTCCTATAGCTATCCTTTAAGGGAATAGTTTGTAAATGTTAGGAATGACCCATGATTATTTTTGGTTATGAATTTTCTTTTGACTTTTGATTTTTCTTAACATAGACCTACTTATATAGGCTTAAGGGTTCACCTTTATGAAGGTAAAACTAAAATCATACGAAGGTTGTTTGGTTGTAAAGAGGTTTATGTGAAAATGACTATGGGAATCTATCCTATGAAAAGGGGAAGAAAGTAACATGAGAATCATGCCATGGGAAAATACATGGTACCTAGTGTTCAAGATTAGGCTATGATTGTGACATACATTTACATGATTTATTTTTAACTGATTGCCCCTAAAATAAGGAGAGTAATGTGGTTTGAAACCAAGGGATGAGATTAAGTTAAACAAAAAGTGAATTTGATCCTTTTTATTAAAATAAAGGATGCAAATGTGAAGTATTAAGGGGATCAAGTTTTGGGTTTCCCTTAAGATAGAATAAATGGTAAGCTCATAATCCATACTTATGGGTTATGATATATGGTCCAAGCCAATTGAGTCTCACTTTCATTTATCCATAGTGGTGACATGTTGATTTTCCTTTCGGACAAGGTCTCTGATATTTAATTCTCACACTTTAAGGTGTTTTTCATAGGTGAATTTGATGCACTTTTGATAGACATGAAGATGGGTAAGGGAGATTAAGTGATGCTCATCAAGTAGCTCAAGTTGGGCTAAATGGTGCAGATGATAATCATCTTTAGATATGATATCTTATAGGGATATGTAAAGTGAAGTAATTTAGAATTCAAGTGGTAAGGCAACCTCTAATCCAAACATAAGATAATGGGGTAGCACTTTTAGGGGTTTGGATGCTAGTATGATATTCCCATAAGGTGAAGGGGATGTGAAAATGCCAATCTCAACTAGGTGCATCGACCATTTTAGTTAGCATGTTGTGAATATTTTTGTTAGAGGCTTTTGCCTATCCATTCATTTAAGGATGATACGGTGAGGAAAATCTTAACTTGATGTCTAATGCATCACAAAGACCCTAGACTAATTTATTTTTAAAATATTTTCTGTTATCGGTGATGATTTTTTGAGGAACACCAAAATGGTAGATGATATGATGATTGATAAAGATAATATTTTTCACTTTGGTTGAGATAAGAGGAATATCCTCTACTCATTTAGTAAAGTACTTAGTCACAATGATGATATAATGGTGTCATTATGAAGAATGGGGGTTAATTTCACCAATAAGTTCTAGACCCCATTACAAAAAGGGCCAAAAATCTATAGATACACGCAGATAATGGCTAGGTGCATGATGAAAATTGTTGTGTTGTTTACATTTAACACACTTTTTCACATAATCAAAGTAGTCTTGGTTAAGGGTAGGCTAGTAATATCCAAGGTGAATGGTGCATTTAGCCATTGTGATGCCACTAAATTTTCCCCACAAATCCCATCTTTCATTTCCCTAATAGCATGAGAGGCTTCGTGACTACATATGCAATGGAAGAGGAGACCATTAAATACATGTTTTATAAATAATTCCCCATATAATGGTATAATGTGAGGTACTTTGGATAAATTATCTTCAAGTATTCATGGAAAGACCAAAAGGAATGATGGTAAAGTTAAGATAGTTAAAGGTCTACTAATGCCAAAGGTCATGTTGGGTCTCCTCCACAATAAAGATGGTGGGAGAATCTAGTTTGACATATTAGGGTTAAGTAAGTCTATGTATAATGATAGATAGTTTAGAGTTAGAGGGTTTAGATGGGATTTGATAGGTGAGAGAATCCATGGTGTTGGCAAACTTGTTAGTAGATTATGGGTTGAATTGGATATGGTAATATTCAAATGATGTTAAGAGTTTGACAACTAGTTATTTTTACTATTTTAAAACATCATTCTTACATTGCTAAAATCCATTGATTTGATTGACCAGTAGTTGAGAGTCACTAATGATGTTGATCATTTTGATTCCTAAGGCCAACATAGTTTGAAGGCCTATGATTAGGGATTCATATTCAACCATATTGTTGGTATATTTGAAATCTAGCTTGAATGATAAAGGAAGAGGTTTGTTGTGGAGGAGAATAAGGATGATACCAGCTCCCCCACCATGTTGACACTTTGATTTGTCAAATAACATGGTCATCTAATAGGTGAAGTCTACTTGAGATAGGGTCATGATGGACTCATCTGAAAACTCAAGAAGAGGAGGTTGGTTTCTACTAAAGTGCTTTATCCAATTGGTCAATAATGAATTTCCGTTTAATTGACTTCTTCTAAATAAAATCAAGGTTGAACTTAGTTTAAATCATGAGATAGTTAGCCATACATTAGTTCTGGTATGGCTTGGAGTGCATATACTTGAGTAGGTCAGTATTGGTTAAGACATAGGTTTTATGGTTAAGAAGGTAGTGGCCAAATTTGGTGGCCATGAAGACCAAGGCTAGGCAAAGTTTCTTGGTATGGGTGTATTGAGCCTCATACTCTAAAAACATGTGGCTGATGTAGTAGATGGATTTATATTTTTTTTGTTCATCTTGATGAGCAAGCATGGCCCTTGAGGATTTTTCAGTGGTGGAGATATAAAGGTAGAAAATTTGGTCATCCTTAGGAGGTGTGAGGATAGATGAAGAAAAAGTTACTATTTGAGTGAATCAACGGCCTTTTGATAGTTGTCATTCCACTTGAAAGAGACATCCTTCTTTAGGAGGTGATGGAAGGGTTGGCATCGGTCTGAGAGCTAAGAGAAAAAGTTAAGAATGGATTGGATCTTCCCCTATAAACTATGGAGTTGCTTAAGGTTTTTGGAGGAATCATCTTGAGGATTGCTTTGATTTTGGATGGATTAACTTCAATTCCCTAAAGGGAGATGATAAAGCCAAGAATATTTCCTAACAAGACCCTAAAAATGCATTTCTTGGAGTTATGTTAGACATGGTAACGGATGAGGAACTCAAAGATAATCTTAAGAATGAACAAATGATCCTTGTGATATTTTAATTTTCTAAAAAGGTCATCTAAATAGTCTTTGATGATTTAATAGATAAGGTCATGAAAGATGTACGTCATAGCACATTGGTAGGTTGTAACAACATTCTTTAGTGTAAAATACATGACCCTATATCAAAAATTTCCCCATAGAGTGATAAAAGTAGTTTTATGTTGATCTTGGGGGGTGATTAAGATCTGATTTTAGTTTAAAAATACATCGATGAGAGATAACATCTCATGGCTAATTTTAAAATTAACTAGTTAGTCAATGCTTGGTATAGGAAAGTAATATATTGGGAAAGAAAGGTTGAGGTCACAAAAATCCACATAAATGTGTAGTCCCCCTATGGTTTTGGTCATAGGTATAATGTTTGAGACCCATTAAAAATAGTCAATAGGTTGAATGAAATTAATGGATAAGAGACATTAAAACTCTTCTTTGATAAGAAGGGATATATGAAGGTGCATTTTTTGAAGCTTATATTTAATAGGTTTTGCATCACAGTTGGTGACTATGTTATGGGTAGTGATAGAGGGGTCAATTCCTATCATGTCACTATAAGACCAAAAAAATACTATGTTGTAGTTTTGTAAGGAGGGGAAGTCTAAAGCTCTTTGGAATTTAGAGATTGGCCAATTTTGACAATGTAGGGGTTGTTTGGAGTGCCCCAATTGATATCCATGGTGGATTCATTCAACATGGTCAAAGTCTTAGGAAGAATGGATTTATGGATGGAATCATCTAGTGTACCAACATAGGTGAGAATGAAATCATCATCTTGACACCAAATGGTATTAATGGTAGGGGAGTCATCTCTTACAATCTTAGTATGGGTCATAGAGATGGTTATGGTTGACCCTTCCTTTTGATAGGTCATGGTTCTAAGGCTAATCATGTTGATGAAAAAAATCTAGGTGGGATGATATCATCATCCTCACATCCAGGTGGAGAAGAGGTTGGTGAAGAAGGGATGTCTTCTTTAGCAATGGTAATGCTAGGTACTTTGGTTTTCTTTATGGGTAGATTGAAGTCGAAGCCATGTTTCTCATGAGGATTTATGGTATTAATTGAAATTAACTCATGAAACCTATGTTCATACCATCCAAGACCAAATCCCTTCCAAGCACACCAGTGGAGGTATGTCTTGGTAAACTCTAGTTTATCTAAATAGGAAAATCTAGAGGTGAATGGTCGAGGTGAAAATAGGTGGTAGATGTATTAAGAGGTTTTTTAAGTCCCATATAGATGAAATGGGTTTGATAGTTTAAATTTTTAAGGGGAATAATGGCTTTGATATTAAGGTCATACCTGGGTTGATTATTAAGTTGCCCATACTCATGGGCAGTAGGGAAGGCATCAAGGGTCAAGAGGAAATATTACCCAAGTGAACAAAATTGGATTGTTGATTCCAAGGTGTCTATGGTGGGGATTTGATCTGAGGAGATTGATGATCTAGTCGATGCATAATTGGTAGAAGAAGATATAGATTCATCTTTTGTGGTTGAGGGATCATATTTAGATGATGAGGGTGTTCTAAATGGAAGTAAGAGGATGTTGTTGGGCCAATAGGTCATGTTGCATGATGAAAAGGGACTTGGGTTGGCTTGTGTAGTGACAACCTAACCTTCATGCTCAAATTTGATGCAATGATGAAGGGTAGAGGGGGCACACCCATGGATTGGATCCAAAGTCATCCAAGTAAAAAATTATACTATAATTCACCTTCTACTACATATAAGAGTTTAGGGAGTGTGAAAAGTCCTAAATGGATATGAAGGATAATAGTTCCTAGATTATTGGCCATGGTATCATTGAAGGATTAGAAGATGACTAAGGTTTAAGACATGACATTTTTTGTTTGCTTAAGTTGATCATAGGCATGAGAGGAGATGATATTAATACTAGCTCCCCCATCAATCATAATCTATTTCAGGTGGGTTTGGTTGATGTAATAAGTAATGAAAAGAGTGGGATCTAGGTCATCAAGGTGGATAGAAGGTATCTCCAAATCCTTGAAGGTGACAAGATTGGAAATTTGGAGAGCAAAAATAAAGGCTACTAGAGGTTGAGGGTCTTTAGGTTAAACCTATATTGATTATAATGACGCTATAATTTCTTGGAAATGATGAGGTGAGGTAGAAATAAACTTGCATAGGATCATCTTTATCAAGGTTTGGTGAAGTTGTTTTAGAACCACCCTTTTGATTGATTTAGAGGTATTAGATTGAGAGGTACCTAAGATAGATACCTTGGATTTGGCCAAAGGTGAAGGTGCTTGAATTTGAATTGGTTAGGAAGTGAAAGTTGTGTATGTCCATGGGATGAACACTTTATCCTTCCCCTTATCCTTTTTTTGATTGTGTGATTGTATGAAAACATGGATAGTATGGGTGGAGGGAAGAGTTAGGGTATGAGATTAGTTTAGTTCCCCACCACTCTGATGTGAGGGTGGGGGAGTAGGTAGGCATTGGGTAGTGGTTGTTGTTTATTGGATTAGTTGTGGTCTCATGGGAGGTTTTTCTATTAATAGATCATCCTCATCATAGAGTTGATGGATTATGGTTTGGAGAGATTGAAAGTTCTTTGTGTCATGATTAGGTTTCTTATGATAGGAGAATACTTGGTAGTCATTATACTAGATGAGGTTTGGACCTATAGGGTCAAATGTTATGATAAGAGGTAATATCAAACAAGAATAATGCAATAACCTTTAGAAAATAATTGAATAAGACTCAACTAAAGGTGGTGAGGGTTTAGAGGTTTTGGCATTGGTTGGTAGGATGGAAGATTTTTTAGAAATAAGATTGGTGGTAGATTTCTTGGGTAAGTTGGAATTCTTAATTGATGATTTTGGTTTAGATAAGGGAGTTGATAAGTTGGAGGTAGGAGATGTCAAGGTAGCTAGGTTGGTTATGGATGTCTCGGTGAAGATGGGCATGCCAAAAAGCAAGAGTGATGGCATAACCAAAAGTGGTGGTTGGGTTTTGGTTGAGATAGTTGGATTCTTAATCAAAGTATAAAGATGAGGACCCAAAATAGAGGGAAAGGTTGAGGGGGGGAAAACACTAGCCTTTTATCCTTTTATTGGTTTTAATTCCTTGGTTGATTTGGTTTGGTGCTTGGTTGGTTGATTTGGTAAAGTTAGCTCCAATTTTAAGGATGGATGATTAATACTCTATATAGGGAAGACACCAAGGTTTTTAGCTTGTCTAGTTGAAGTGATAGAGGATGATTTGGTTATTTTGGATTTATTTGCTTTGGATGGTTAATAAATGGTTGGGTTGGTAGAGGTTTTTATTGGTTTAATTGATATGATAATGGGTTAGATAATAGAAGTGGTGGGTTGGTCTATCAAAGATGTGGTTGGAGTTTCATGTTTGGTGATGTAAGGGAGCCCCAATTATTTCCAAAAGGTGGATTGATTGGTGTCAGGTTTGGAGACAAACTCCAATCTCTAAGCTAGTCTAGAGAATAGTTTATAGATTATCTTATTCCTTGGGTAATCGGTTCAAAAGATAAACCCATAGGTTGAGAAAAGGGAATGGGGACCTCATCATTTTCCTTAATCAAATAATGAAAGGCTTAGATGGGTGATATTTTTTGGGAGGTGTAGATATGGTGGTTTCTTATTTGGTAATGATCTCCAAAGGGGAAGTTAATTGTTCAGTGGTTAAAGGAGGAGGCACAGTGGTGATAGTTGCTTACTTGAGTATACAAGTTGAAGGAGGGGTTGATAACTCCACTAACCCAATAAGTTGAGGAGGTTGAAATGTTTATTATATGGTCTGGGTCTCCAAAGGAAGATAAGGTAATTCTTATATCTCAATAAGTAGAGAGGGTGAAGAATAGGTAGATTACATGGTAGGTTCTTAAGCAATGAGCATGTCAAGATCTATATTGATGGTATGGGAGTCATGAGAAGAATCAACTCTATTTCTCTCATTTTTGGTAGGTTCATGATTGGGAAAAGGTTATTTTAAAATTTCAAGGGATTGGTTCAGTGGTGCATTTGGGTTATCAAACACAAGATTTGCCTTATCAATGATGGTTTAGACAATGTTTTTGAAGTTATTACACCTATTAAAATCATGCCCCACTACTCAATGGAAATGACATAGGTAATTCTTAGTGTACCAACTAGGTACAAGATGAAAATAATCAAATTGTTAGGACATTTACTGGGAGAAAGCTGTATGATATTAGATTTCACCAATTTCTCCAAGATAAAAGCATAAGATTCCCTAAGTAGAGTAAATTACTTTTGATTGTTTTAGTTTTAGTTTCTCATGTTTTCTTTTTAAGAGTTAAAAGAGTTTGGTTGATTGATAGATGGTGGAGGAGTAGTATTAAGGACAATTACATTCACAATTCCCTTGATTTTAGCATTAGTATTGGTTTGGTTGCTTAGTTTAGAGGAAGAGGCCTCATTGATTTTGTAGGTAGAATTTTTGTTTTTTAATTTTAAATTTCCTTCATTGATGGATCTATTTATAGATTATGGACCATGGTAAAAGATTCATCAAAGTTTTTGAAGCTCTGAAAATGCAATGTAGAAGAGATGTGCTTGGCACATACTTGAGAAAAAAATTATCAGTTCAAGTTGGGGTAAAAAGAAGGAAAGTTGATTGATTAGGCTCCTCTAACAGGCTACAAAATCAACAATAGATTCATCATCAAATTTCCAAATAGAGTAAAGGTCAATGATGTAAACTTTCTTAGAGATATTTATTGAAAATTGATCTAAGAAAGTTTGGGCTAGGTAGGTGAAAGAGAAGAGAGGATGTTCAGTTATGGCACTATACCAATATAGTGATGGACCAAAAAGGGACATGGGGAAGGTACAAATAAGGAGAGAATCATCACGGGCAATCAAATAACATGAATTCCTAAATACTCTAAGGTGCTATTGGGGATCCTCCTTAATCTAAAACATAGAAAACTTGGGAATTTCTCACTTAGGAGGATATGGTTTGATAGGTACAAATAGGTGAATGGGTTCATTATAAATATGGTCATATGATAAAATATTATGAGCACTAGAGATGGATGACTCTAAAGTATCCATTTTATCCATGAGTATTTTCATTAGATCTATTTTGGGTTATGTTCTTGAAATTTTTGAGGTGCATACTATTGTGGTGGTTGGGTAATTTATTGATAGTTGGTGGGAGGTTGAGGAGCTGTCACATATTGATATGTGGACATAGGTGGTTAGGTAGATGCTATGTAAGGGTAAGTGGATGTAGGTATTTGGGTAATGGGTAGAGGTACATACCCTTATGGGTTAGGGATATAACCTAGGTTGGGTGTGATGGGCACCTATTGAGAGGTTAAGGTAGGTTGGGTAGGAGCTACAATTGGGTTTATAACTAAAGTAAATGTGGTGACCTTTGTACTAATTAGTGGTAAGGTAAAAGGTATAGACACCATAATATTTTGAAGTGGAGTAGTGACTAATGGATTTGGGGTAGTCTGAGGAAGGTTGGTAATTCTAGTAATAGGTGATCCCATGGAGAGGGGAGTATAGGTAGTTAATGGTTGGGTTGATCCGAGGGTAAAGGAGTTGTTGGTGGGGGTGGAAGGCATAGGGTTGTTGGTTTGTTGGTAGGTTGGTTTTTCATAGTAGTATCAAAGGGATTATTGATAGATGAAGATGCTTGGTTAGTCAATGGTTGGGTCATGACTATGGAAATAGAAGGGTTCCCCATAAGGTGGGAATGAATGCTATAAGGTGGGTCCATAGGTGGAACTAAAACAAGGGAATGGTGAGGTATGGTGCTAAGATAATGTTGAAGGGCCATAGGGTTGTTATCTAAGAGAGTGGCAAAGTCTATATATCCTTGGGGAATTACCCAAGGGAAAGAAAGACTTCCTAAAGGGTGAGGATAATCTTCTAGTTTAGAGACATACTTCATGGATGAAGAGGTAATAGAGGTTTATTGGGTTAGTGATGGGTTATATTCTACTAGATTCTTTCATTGCTAGCAAGTTAGAACCATACAAGGTAAGGGAGAGAGAATACAAAAATAATTCCACCACTCAAACAAAGAGAAGACAAGAAATGAGAAAGGAAATAAAACACACTAGAAAGTACATTAAGTTCTAAAGTTTGTTTTAGTCTCTCTTTTGACTTATGCCTTAAGTTTTAAGAATCATGTGATTGAAATTAGCTTGTAGAGTGGGTACTAGAAAAGAAGTCTATGGTCAATTTTAGGTTGTGTTTAGGCTTTCAAAAAGGATATATAATTTAAATCAATATGTGGCTTGGTATTGGGGCTTACCCCATCACTTCACACACCAAAATGATAAGGGTGTTGGGATCTTAACCAGTATATACCAATTTCTAGAGTTTATACTCAATCAAAGAGCTGAGTTGGTTCTCCCCTTAGTAATCACCTCTAAGTAGGATTACTGAGAAAAGGTAAGGTGACTGTTAGGTGATGAAATCCCAATGAAGCCTTATGTAAAAAATTTTAGATTTTTTATTGATTTAGGTGGTTTTGTTTGTTGCTTGATACAATTGATGTTACAATAGTAACTAAGTGAGATAAAATTGCAAGTAACCAATGTATGCAATCAATTTTAAAGCCAAAAGAAATTTTAATTACATTTATGTGCACATAATAGGGAGAAGATCATGTAGATGTAAATAAATAAAACCCAAGTAGAGACTCAAGTGTCCCACCAGGCATGCTAGAATGTTTCAAATAATTTACACTTATATTCTAAGGAAGGGAGAAGAAATAAACTAGATACAGGTGTGGTAGAAGACCCTATTTGGTTGTGCATGCATTAAATTAGATGATTATAGAGATATACTCTTTGTCTTGGGAAGAATGACATATAAATAAGATAACACTAAATCAAATGGTTGGTTAAATTGATAGTTGTATGGATTTATTAGTGCTAGCTAGATATTAGATTCAAGATCTTCCTCATGGGTTGTTAATCCACATGTTTTAAATAATTAAGTTTAGAAAATAAAAGATAAAGTACTTGCATAAATCATATAAGATACTAAAATTAAGTACAAGAAGCTATTAATAAATATTTTTATGAAGTTGACTAATTATAGATATAAGTGGGTCAATATTAATGTTAAATAGTTTAGTTATGGTTCAAAAAATAGGTTGGGGCTCTATGAATAGGAAGAGACAAATAAAGTTGGATTTGGTTGAGGGTAAGTGGGTGAAAATATCTTGTTATTTTTTACCATAGTGACCATTTGTGGTTGAGGTGACCATTGGTGGTTGAAGTGACCATCAATAGTTGGGATAACTATCGATGATTGGGACAGACCGTCGATGGTCAAAGTGACCATTGATGGTTATTATGGGTTAGGTATAGGTAATTAAAGGTTGTTCGGATGTGATTATAAGATATTATATTGGGATAGGTTGATTTAAAAATAAAAAGTGACTAAATAGTTAAAAATAAATACTTAACTTACTAGTGGTTGATCGAGTAAATAGTCGAGGTGGATTATTAATAAACTCACTAGTGGAATCTAGCACTATTTTATTAGAGTAGTGGTACTTGGCTATTGGTTGATGGATGATAGAAATTTGGCTCTCTATTATGATGGTTGGATCATTATATTATTGGAAGAACACCTATACAATAAACTTTGGATAAAAAATCTCTTGATAGTTGTGGATGGATCATTTCTCACCTCTTGCCCCTCTCTTCTTATAGGAAGTAAGGAGAGGTGCAATAATATGATAACAAGAGATATAACTTGTTGTCTAAATATAGTGCACACATGCATGATGTCACATGTGAATTAGATAATCTAATTATAAAAAATCAAGTTGGAGTGATGTGAAAGTTAAGTTGGTTCAGATAGTGGAACTTGATTATTAGTGATCAGGGTGACCATCAGTGGTCAAGGTGATTGTTGGTAGTCAAGGTGACCATTAGTGGTCAAGGGTCAAGGTAAAATTGAGTTAAAGAGGTGGGTTTATTTAGTAGTTCAATCTAACTAGATTTAGGTGGGTTAAGTTTGGTTTGTGTTCAAGAGGTCAAGGTTAGGCCCAAGGGGGTCTCGAGGTGGTCTAGGGGAATTTTGACATTCAAAACTATCATGTGTGGATTTTTGGTGTCTATAATAAGTGTCTCAATCTGTGAAGCCTAGGTTAAGGGTCAATAGCCAACATTAAAATAAAACTTCCAAGAGTAAATGAGATGATGACACAAGTCCAAAGTATATGGTATGGTTGAGCTTCTATTAAAGAGTGTGTTTTATAATGGATCATGATCAGTAAAGAGCATCAATGCAGGGGATAAGTGGGAGAATGAATGGTGTGACTATTATAACTATTTTTTGAGGTGGCCTTGATCAGTTAAGATTTTTTAAGGAGCATAAATGTAGGGTGGTTGTAACTACTATTCTGAGTGGAATTAGCCTCATTAATGACCCCTTTAGTGCTAAAATTTATCTCCCTAGATTTTATTTCTTCCTATAAATGTAGGCATTGAGCTCTTGATTTTCATCCCTCAGGGCTAGTATGATGACACTCTCCTAGAATTTTCACTTATGCACCTATTAGATTAATGAATAGATCATTTGTATTTATCTCCCAATATATACATAGTATTTTGTATTTGTTTGATATGCAAAAGTGGTTTTAATATTCCCTTTACAGGTCCAAGTTTAATCTAACTGCTAACAAAGATTCCTTATAGGTCATCTAGTATCTCTTAATGTTGATGTCTCAAGTATAGAGTGAATTTTTGACTATAAGTGCCTTAAATCTAGCCTTACCCTCATTTCCCTCTAGCCTAAGTCAATCAAATTGACCTCTTGGTGAAACACTATTGATTGGAAACCATTGTAGGAATTGTGTTAGTTCTACTCATAGTCCATTAGTGTGTTGAGAGTTAAAGCTTATGAGTGGATATAATGAATTCATGGTGCATTACCACATGTTAGTGTAGTTTTAATTCATGAAATTCCTTCACTCTTTTCATCACAACATATTTATGTCTTAGGAGAGCATTCAAGAGATGAATAAGAGGAGATATCCCCTTTAAACATCCTAGAGGTCTAATCTAAGATTGGGTCACCCAAAACCCTATGGTCATTCCCATGTTGGACTATATTTGAGTAGAGGACCTAAAAAATAATTTTCTCAACTAGGGTACAATCTAATCCTATAACATAAACCAAGTTGAAGTGTATCTTTTCTATTGTGCACTTTATCCAATTAGGCCTTAATTAGGCCTCCATGCCTAAAAGACTAAGTTTATTCTCTAGATCTCTCCCACATATGTGAAACCACCAAAAAGTGTGTGAATAACTTTTCCAAACCTATGACTAACATCCATACCACATTTGAGGTTTTAGGACCATGTTTAAGTATAAAAACCATGAAATGGTCTCAATACTTAGTCTCTCTCTCTCTCGAGCCTTTCCAGATTGTCTTCAAAAACTAGACCTATAATATCACTTTCATGGAATATTTTACATTTTTTGGGGATTTAATAGGTATAATACATACAAAATCATATCTCCATAATAGTTTTCAAGTGCTCAATTTATCAAATCCCTAAAAAACACCTTAAACCCTATAAAACATGGCATTAAATATAGTCCATATATTTATAATTAAAATAAAAGTACATGTTGAGAACATTCAAGGAGTCTATAATGGTTTTTAGGAAGATTTATAACCAATTATATTAATTTCATGCACCTTGGAGACCAATCTTTCACATCGTGTCCTTAATAGGGTTTAGACCTGTTTAGGTTCTTAACAATTATTCATAAACCTTATGCCCTTAATTCTTGAAAAAATGCAAGAATTTTCAAGTATAAAAACCTACTAAACTTTAGTTATGTGCTTAGGTTCCCATGAAAATCCTCCATGTATATCTAAGCAAAAGAAGTTACCTCTCAGGTCTTTACTCTACCATTTAAGAGTGGTCTATGTTCTTAGATTTTTTTCATACATGTTAGGGACAAAATATAACAAATAATAATATAATATTGAATTTTCGGAACCCATTTATCATCTTAAAATCCATTTGGCTCCATTCAAAATTTTAATGTCATAGCAATTGAGAGAAAATTAGTCTTGAATTGCAACCCTTCACTTGGTGAAACTCGAGGAGGTCTCATAGGTCTAAAAGGCACTTTACTTATCTTTAACTACCCATGGCTGTATCTTTAGTGTATTTAACAAAATTTTACACTTTCCAATGTCTTAAATTTCTCATGTCACCTTTATCAAATCTCTTTCACATGTATGTGTATATAGGTCTTCCTATGAAGTCTTGGGCTCTAAGAGCCTAAACAAACCTATAATATTTGATATAATTTTTTTTGAATTTAAAGGTATTATAGAGATCATAATGCATCATATAATTATTTTAATTTTACTTCCTTAAATATACCCTTTTTACCTTTAATACAAGTAGACCTATTGCACTTGACTTGGTAGACTTGAAGGTACCAGTTGACTTTGTATGAAAGGTTCAAGTGAGTTGGATTGATAATATTTATTTAAACCTTATTCATGTTTAATTTTATCTCAAATAAATCCTATAACCTATATATATCTCAACATTATAACTTCATTATATGTATTTTATCTTCTCTTCAAATTTGTAACCAGTCTAACTTGCTTAGACTAACCTATAAGTGGTCATTAAGGTTTGACTGTGTATGGAGTTTGAGGATTATTATACAAGATAGTGATCATAAAATGTATTTTGTTACTATATTTAGTACTATTTACCCTCTTTTGAAACTATACCACCTTTTCAATAACCTTTCATCTTCAAAATGCCCATTCATGTGTTTTATGTCTACTTAATAGATGGTTGTAGTGATCATCAGGCTATTAAAGTGTTAAGCCCTAAGAATTATCCTTATTAAAGTAGGTCATTGAAAAATTTAAATTAAATAAAATTAATTTAAATTTATTCCTCATTTATCTAAAATTTTTATTGACCTTTCATAGCATTCTAAAAAAAATCCTTTTATCTTCATACATTGGTATATGTATGAGTACTTCAGCTTATAGACACAATCATCTCAACTCTCTTTTGAATTTCAAATAATTTAGGTGTCTTCATTAGTTTTTGTCTTTTATCATATTTATATTGATTCATGTTTCCACACATACTCTTATTTTCATGATAGTTATCTCTTTTGGTTAAAATCAGGACCTATAGGTTTGTAACCTGTAGGTCTACCCTTTTTGCTTGGATTGACTATCGAGATAGATACTTAAGTCTTTGACACCTTGAGATTTTGTAAAATCTTGTATTATTCCTATTATTTACCTCAATATCCTATTATTCTCCTATTTATCACTATATATTATCAAATTTTTCCATTACATATATAGGCCTATGTATGATGGTATGCTCATATACAAGGCTTTGTGTATTGAAATTTGGGTTCTATGAATTTTTTAATGCTCATTGATGATGAAATGGGGTCAGTCAATATAAAATTAATGTTTATGATTCTATACCACATCTCTCCATTGATAAATAATTTTCAACATGAAATTTAGACCCATGAATATTCACCTACAGGTCTATAGACCTATGGGTGGATGAAGTTTTTCTAAGTCTTTGTTATAAAGTGAATTTGAACTTCATGATCATTTTATTGGGATTATAACTTTATCAATGACACATTAATATGCCATCATTTGTTTCTAGTTACCATTTGGGCCAAATTTGGCAATCATGCCTATAGAAGATTGTTCATGAATTGTACCATGCTTATAAGAGTAAGAAACATGACATCTCATAAAGAATTATATACAAAAAAACCAATTTTAGAGAGATAACACATTTATAATTGAAGAGTGAGGTTTTATCCATGAATAATGAGGAAATTTTTAACTTTTGATAATGGAAACACTTTAAACCAACCAAAATGCTTGCATCTGGGTGGTATGATCCACATGCTTAAGGCACTAGTTTCCTCGATGAAAACACCTCATGAGGTTGAGTTTATTGATGAAAATAGAATTAAAAAGACTCATTTGATCTCTAAAAACATCCTAAAAAATTCTTTCTCCTCCATGGAGCTTTGAAGTGAAGAAATAAAATCAAAAATAGACATTACTTGAATGAACAATACATAGTGACCTCATTTCACTTTTAAAAATTATTCATAAAGGATAGAGAATTAATTTCAAAACCAATGCCATAAATTTTAATATTACTAGGAACCCTAACATTTCCCAAAATTTTATCCTCCAAAATTCTCTTTTTGATCATACTATGCATTTGAAATTTTCCTTGATGAGATTGTGAAATGAGTGATGGAGGAAAGAGAGAGTTATTTACATATATGAAACCTAAAACTTGATTATAAGAATTAATATGACTTTTAGAATCTAAATATACTCCTTTGAACCATTTTCACATGTAAATAGATCTCTCAAGTCCATACAAGTGCCTATAATTACCAACAAAGGAGTATTTATCTTAATTTAGGTGTTGAACTACAAGTTTGTTAGGCTTTGACCATCTATAAACCTTTTGTAACATCAGGTACATTATGACACTTATTTAAATGATTATCCTTTAGATTGGTACATACAATTCATCCATTTTAGCCTAGAAAGGTGACTAAAAGACTTTAGGATGTATAACAATCATAGTAAAGGTTAGTGCATGATAATATGACTTTTAAGACACTTTTAAAAAACTTATATAATGTCTCATCAACATGATATTACTTTGACCACACATGAAAACACCATAATCTCATAAATGACCTTGAGACTATACAAGTACATGAAAGACCCAACTTTAAGCAAAGCTAGATAGGGACTGATATGACCACTTGAAGACCATAATAAGACCATTAAAATACCATAGCAACTATATATAAGCTTGAATAACCCTATGAAAAAGTTTCAATGTATAGGGGTGACTTGGGGATCAAAATTGGTCAACACTAGCCAACCCTTATAAAATCTCAATGTGTGCTAAATGAAACATCTCAAATTTAAAAATTTACCATTGAGGTGTACGGGACAAGGTCACACTAATGGAAAAGGTTGTAGTGTAGACCTTTATAACCTAGTATGGTGATTTAACTAGTTTTGGAATAATGGAGTTTTATTCCTATATTAGTTAAGTATCTAAAATAATAAATTAGTATAGAATATAGCAATAATTATAGTCCTATTTTATGCAATTGTTTTGTCTTTTTTACCTTTCTAAAAATAAAATTAAATAAGGAGAAATATAACTTATCTTGAAACTGGATTGAGATGGTTGATATAAAATTTTAAACTAGCTATGTAAGACTGGGAAAGTGTCAAAAACCTATATCTAGACTTTGTTTGGTGAAAGGACAAGAGCACCAAAAATAGGACACCTTGTAGTCTAATGTTGTAGTCTAATCCTACCTCTGTTATCCAAACTAATCACAACGACCTGAAACTTTTTTGGTATTTATGTTGTTCCTATGTGAGTATGCCTATGAAATATTATGTGTTGATTATCGATGTAACTCACTATAGAGATGATTTAATCTTAAAAACCCTAATCCTCCATCATTTTTGATAAAACTATGTTTGAATCACTTGAGAAAGGGGGATTAGTGTGTAAGATTTATTGAACATACAATCCACACCGCTTATGTGGGCACATTACCTACATACCAATACTCTGAAGAGGGATTAATCCATATGTAGTTCTCCCACCTAATGTGCTTTGTGTAATAGTGTGATACAAATGTAAAAATATCAAATTGAGAGTGCTTGAGGTGGTTAAGGACTAGTATGAGGGTTTTAGTATGTTTATAGCTATATTGGGTGACTGCATGTAGAGAATAGAGAAGTTTGCCTTAGTTATTTATTTATATTCTTGCTTGATTTATAAGATTTGTCACTCACTTTGTAAATGATATTTGAGTGGGATTTTATATGGAATAATTGGTCATGGTTTCGATGTATTCATGCTAGGTCGACACAATTAAGGATATGGATCAAATGAAAATAACCATTAAGGGTCAAAGTGTAATTGGGTAGGAGCATCAAAAATTGGACACCCTAGGGTTTGACACTATATTCCAAATATGGTTCTCCTATCCTACATGATCAAAACTCAGGGGAACATGAATGGCCTAGGAAATACAGTCTAGCTAAGGTGAAATAATGATTCAAAAAGTTTTGGATGATCAATAATAAAAAAAAAGATGTCTATAAGGGTCACAATATCATGTAAAAAGGATCTATGGATAGAGTGTCACAAGCCACACTCAAACTACCAATTTGGATATATTATATGACTACATTTCCCCCACTTTATTGTTGTACTAAGAGTAATATTGTGAATGGATCTGCGTGCTTAATTCTCCAAGGGTGGCTCAAGAATACAAAGGATATCCCTTTAGCTATATCATCACCTACTAAGTGAATCTATGTGATCATTCATGTGTTAATTGATGTTTGGACTATGTGTCCAATCGCTATGAGTAGGTGCATAAAGAATACTAAGGCTAGCTAATCCTTTGGCTCTACCATTGCCCACTAAGTGAAGATGTGAACTGATATCGGTATGAATGTATGTCATACACGATGGCTCATGAATCCCATGAATTATTTATAATCTAACAATGTGGCATGGATAGCCTACTGTGTAATGAGAACTAGGCCAATCTTGGCCACTTTAAAAGGTGGATATTAGGATTATATGAAACCCACTCTGAAATTGAGAACTAGGCTTATATGAAAACCACTTTAAAATGATGCCAACCACCTATAGATGGAACAAGGCATGTAACTACTAAAAATTCTTGGGTAATAAAATGGAATGGAAATAAAAGAATGAAAATGTGTCATGCACATTACCCCCAATCACTGGTGTCTATAACATGGATTTTGATCTGGAAGTTGTACTAACTTCCCAATCTAAAACTAGAAATGAGAGCCATTAGCCATGCATGATGCCCCCTATATCTGGATAATCTAAGTAAAATTGTATAAAAACTATCCAATCTGAATTGAATTGTAGCTAACAAAACCATAATTAACCTTAACTTTCTATCTATTTCTTAAAAAATTAGGTTTTTGGCTATTTGGATAGGATCACCAAAAAGTGGGCACTTTGGTGTCTGGTATTATTTTCCAATTTCAATGCTCTTGTACTTTACTATTTTTGATCGATGTTATAGGTTCATCTTCATTTTTCTAGTCTCTTCTATATGTTTTGAACATTGATTATTATTATAAGTGTTCTAAAAACTAATTTTTGACTAGTAGAAGGCTCTGATCTCTGTGACAAAACCCCTGTTTGTCACCCCCTCTTCTGAGAGTAGGAATGAAGACCCTATATTGACTGCCCTCAAAATAAATATCTGTAAAAGTATTTTATGCTATGAGATACATGATATAGAAATGATAATCCAAAATATGTCTCAAGATATAGCATAGTTTGTATTGGATATTGTTAGATCAATAGTGGTATGCCTATATATATATATATATATATATATATATATATATATATATATATATATGTAACAATGTAATAGCATGTGCAATATATTGAACTAAAACTAAAAATCTAGTTAGTTGTTAAGGAGGGATGGATAATGATGTCCATCATGGCATCTAAGAAGGAAAGATAATACATGATGTGGATCATGGCATTACAAATAATTGAGAAGCAAAGAAACATGTAAGGAAAGAAGTAAACAAACATACAAAAGAAGCCAAGGGGCCAAGAAAATAAAGGACATGGGCATGTCACTCAAATTGGGAAATAAAGTATACAAGGCATGTTTAAAGGCCCACATACACATACAATTATGGTGTCCCAAAAATTTGACACTTCAAGATTTTAGGGAACCTCCTTTTTGAATTTTTTTTTCACTTTGGTCTTGTGTGTGTTAGTTATATTTCTTGAAGCCAGTCTCCTAAATAAAGAAATTAGGTTATACTAATGTTGTTTTCTTTCCTCAATTGTTCCTAATTACTCCAAAGGACTAAAAGAATCTACTTAAAAATGTCACTCAAATCCTTTTACTAATCCATTTCAATAAGCTAAAGGTAACTTATCTCATTTACAGTGCAAATTGGGTTATATAAGTTACTTCACTTCCTTGAAAATAAGTTAAGTTGTCACAAAAACCCAACCAACACTTCCTAGTTCTAATCAAGTTTCTCAGGGTAATTTACTTAAGAAAATAAAATAAGTTAAGTAGTCTCAAAAACTTGACTAATACTTTATAGACCTAACCAAGTTTTTAGGGTTAATCAACTTATAAAATTTATAAGTAAAATAACCTCAAGTTTAGGAACCCAACTTACTCATGGACCTAGACCTAATCAAGATTGTAGGAGTATTTTACATAAAAATCTACTATAAGCAAAGTGGTTTTAAAAACTAGATTTACAAATATGGCTGATGTGGCTTTGCCACATTTGAAATAAATCCATTGATATATATATATATATATATATATATATATATATATATATATATATATATATATATATATATATATATATATATATATATATATATTCAAGAAATTACACCTTATTTGCACCTCATTTCCAATTCTTTGATCAACTAGTTACCCCTGTAAATCCCAAGCCATGCATTTTCGTTCTCTAGAGCAATTTTGAGTGATTGTCTTCTTAACCCATTTGAAATTTAGGTTAGTAGATTATTTTTAGACCATTTTTATTTTTTTTGCTTCTTTTATGGTATATTATTGCATGAACTTTCTTTCTCATGATGCCATGGTTTTTCTATTGTCAAGGTTGTTTGTTTTGTTTCTCTTCCAATTTCTTGGTAAAATTATTGTTTTCAACTATAAAATTGAAATTTCAAAGTCTATTCATTATTACCTAGTTTCCCAAAATTTCCCTACCTAATCAAGATTACCAATCTCACTTACTTTGACTTTTTGATGCTCAGTAACTTGCCCTAAAAAACCCAATTCACAAAGGCCCTACCCAATCTAGTTCTTCATTATTCCTGACTTGGATTTCTTATCCTAAGTAATTGATGTAGGAAACCCTAAACCACATTAAAATCTTACCTAATCATTTTTTTCTTCCCATTTTGCTTACTTTGGGTTTCTTAAGTGAAGTTTTTTACCCACTAGAACCTGAAGTCTTGACCCCAAGAAAACCCATGAACCATCATCCAAGACCTAATCAGGGTTTCCTTGCCTCACTACATGTTCATGTATTTCAACCCTACTTTGGATTTTTGACATCAACTTATTATTGAGAAACCAAAGTCTTATATCTTAGAGAACCTAAAGTTATCTATTATAGATAACCCAAAGTTGTTCACTATGAGAAGTCTAAAGACCCAAACATGCTTATTTCTTCCAAATTACTTAATCAAGTTTTTAAATACTTAAGACTTCTCCCTTTTTCAAAGACCAACATGTATTTTTTAGACCCTACTACTGAAAAACAAATTACATAATTTTTTAAAGATGTCAAGTCCTTAAAACTTAGAGCTTGTTTGGAGATAATTAGAGGGTTATAAGTTAACACTTTTTCTCAAAATTATAAACTAGTTGGAGCAGTCAATAAGTGTTTTTAAGCACTTATTAAGCTATTTTAGATTTTTAAAAATAAAATATCTAGATCAAAGGGGTTAGGAATATGAGAGGGAGAGGAAACAAAAATAGGAGTGCAAGACAAAGTCATTGCGGAGGTCCCAGAGTTAGCACTTGAGGAGATTCCAAAACCCAGTAAGAAGGGAAAAATAAAGGCAAAGAGAGTCAAATTACAAGAACAAAAAATGAATTATGAATACAAAGGTTACCCTATTGAGTCATGCATATTATAAAAGCTAATAGAAATAAGTGATACAGATATGGGGTATGTATTTGTGATTGAGCTTTTGGAAAGATCAAAGGCCATTGTAAAGACTTCATTTTTACACTCCATGACCAATAATGGGATTATTTAGGTATTATATTTCTTAGGTTTATCTTATCTTCCTAAGTTTGTGTTAACATGTGCTAAGTATTATGACTCCCTAGCTAGGGTAGTAGGAGATACTACTGGGAATGTGATTGTGAGGCTAGATGTAAAATATCTTAACTATTGTTTGAAGATTCTAACCTCACTAAAAGTGATTGATATTTCAATGGACATAGATATGAAATAATGGGAAACCAAAACATCAGAGTGCATCAAAATTATGAACACATACTACCTAAAAAAGGTAAAACAACCTTCAATATTCCCTAACAAGGTAGAGAGATCTGACTTTGTCTAAAAGGTAGATGATATCTTTCAGTTATTATGTAGAATCAATGGATAGAATAATGCCAAATGTTTTTCACCCTAGATGTATGCCTATATTAGGACCATTGATGTAGCTTAGAGTTCTTCTAAGATTGACTAGGCAAGAGTGATAAATGATAACATGGATCAATAATTTAATAATGTATTATATAATTTTTATTTTAAGATGAATTTATATATTGTATATACATCAACCTATAGTGGAGCTTTCTCAAGGTTAAGTACCAATGGTACATTTTCAATGATACCAATATATTAATTTTATCCTCAACTAGTCCTTGAAGAATACTACAAGAATTACATTATAGTGAATGATGGTTTATTCTATGAGCTTATTTGTAAGTTGGAGAAATATTTGAAACACAAAGGAGTATTAGATGAGGCATGGGATGCAGTCTCACTATATGGCTAAATTTTTATTCTATTTCTTGATTCCACCTATCCTAGAGTAGGGGGTTTCTCAGGAGCACCTATCAAGATGCCAAGATATCCAAGTGACAAGTGGATCTTAATGGAGCTAAGTAGGTAATTATTCAAGTTTCATTATTTTTATTCTAAGGCTCATAAGGTAGCCATCAATTTTCCCATAGTAATTGGCCACTATTAGTGCCCCACTATCTACAAGGCAAAAAATGTGTAGAAAGAAATGTACCATCATTACACTTAAACACATTTTGATGCTAGGGCAAATTTTGATTGTATAGGAGTAACACAAAATATAGTTTCCCTTGAATACATGAATATTCCTATACTTGAGAACTATTGGATGGATTGTAGGGATGAATTTGAAATAATAAAAATAGATAATATCAGGATGACCATTGAGCAAATCTATACATTTGAATTAGCTACCATCCCTGAAGACATGAAATATAATGGCATTATCACCAATGATGCATTTCATACAATAGGAGGAGATAGTGTTCCACTTTTAGTAATCATTTTTGGAGATAATCATGATAAAATAATTTCAGAAAGGACTTTAAATGTTTTTGTAATGACTTCAAACTGGTTACTTGATAAGGTTTATTATATGAAGGAGTTTATAAATGAGACTACTAAAGTGGGAGAAAAGAGGTAAGACATAATAAGAGGAGAGAGAAATCAAGCTCCTATTAAAAAGCTAAAATTGAAGAAGAATGTTGATGACACTTTCTCAATAATAAAACATAAAGAGCCAACACAATCAACTTTTTCTGCTCCATCATTGGTTTCTACTACTCTTATTTATATTTCCATTCCTCATTTTCCTACCTCAACTCATTCCAATTTTACTCCACCACTTATGGATGATTTCATACTAATGCCACCCCTAATTGTATATGTCACTAAGACTCCTAAGAAGCCTTTTAGGAAAGAGCCACCACCTCCTCCTCCTTCATCTCCTCCACTTGTTTCACCACCACCTTCTCCAAAAGAGCCACCCATAGTTAAAAAATAACCTAAAAATATGACTTCACAATAAGTAATGTACTAAGAGGCTTCTCAATAAAATATAGTGATTTAAACTAATAAAGAAGTTGTGAGTGAATGGGAAAAAGATAAAGAAAAAGAAGTAGATGCTAAGAAGGAAGTAAAACTAGAAAAACAAGTTGTTATATCCATAGAAGAGGCTCAAAGAGATAACACATCTCAAGAGGTTCCTTATAAGGAACTAATATCTCAAGACAACCAACAACAAATAATCATTCATTTAAACACCTCCATGATAAATGATTTCTCATCTTTGTTGGCTACACAAACTAATCCTAAATCAAAAGAAGTGATAAATCTAGAGGGGATAGATTTGTAATTGCATAAAAGTCTTTATAAGAGGAGAAAGAAGCCAAAAATGGAAAAAATAATTTCAAAGTTACTAAGTGAATCTTCAAGACAAAAATTTCTTGAGTTAGCAATTCCTCCTCAAGGGATGAGCAAACAAGAAGTCATAAGGAGTGACTTAACCTTTAAAAGAATAACTCTTGGTGAGGTAACAACTAAAAATTTTAAGGAAGATACACAAACTTTGATCAATTCTCTTTTAAAGAAGTTGAATGAGGAAAATGCTACCAAGGCAAAGCTGAAAGAGCAAAATGACCAATTATGTGAAATAATTACTAAAGTGGCAAGATCAGCTCCTATATAGGCACAAACTTCAAAAATTGTAATTCCTCAATAGGTAATAATAGAAGTAGAAGAGATTGGAGATAAATCAAAGGCTATAAATAAATTTATAGATAAGATGATTCAAAAAGGCCAATAAATCTTCCCAAGCATCCTAGATGTCTATAAGGAAATTTTTGATAAAATAGTTGAAATAAAGGTAGCAAGGATAGAATTGGAAAGTGAAAATGGAATTTCTAAACTTTAACAAGAAAGTCTAGATGCAATAGTGAATTTAAATGAGAAAATATTGATTGACGAACAAATTTCTCCTTTATAAAGGAAAGTAAAAAAATAAGATTATCTCTTATGTTTTCATTTGAGCATTTTTCCAGACATGGAAGAGGAAATGAATAAATTAGAAGAAGATGCACATGGTGTAAAAGATGATCATCAAGACTCTCTTTTTGGTATTAATGCTATCCATTATAGTGATTATCTAATAACCATAGAGCAGTTAAATGAGAAATTCAAGTAGTGGATAGATAAAACTATAAATCCTTTCACTACCAAGCCAATCAAAGCTTTGAGCAATTACAGAGAAGAACTAAAGAGACTTGGATCGAGGGTTGAAAGAGTTAAATCTTACTAAAGAAGGATAAAGAAAGAGATGTTGAGATTTGAGATAGAAAGGTAGTAATTTTCTATATTAGATGATGCAACAATCCAGTCAATGATATCTCAACACATTAAATATAGAGAGAAATGCAGAAGCCAAGTTTATCAAGTAGACTCACCAAAGCTTGAGTATTGAATAAATTCTTCTTCTTCTTCTTCTGTTTTATCTTCTTTCTTCATAATCACTCTGAAAATAATCCTATGTAAAATTAATATCATTTTATGATTTACTTGTAAAAGTAAAATTACTTTATAAAGTTTCAATAACTTAAGTAACTCGGGTAAAACACCATTACATAGAGTTTTTTTTTAAAATTGAATTACTTTATCTAACTTTGTACTACATTTAAAGTGTTTGTAATCAATTCAAATAAGGAGTTAAAAAATTACTACATGCCATTGATCATTTCATGCCATAAAGGAAAGGTTTGGGGAGGTTATTTAATGACTTCTTTTTTTAACGTTGCACATGTGAATTGAGGAAGTTATTTCCTATTAGAATTTTGTATCTTTAAATTGTATAAATATATGAGTAGGCCTACGTGCCAAGGATGAGGATTTTTATTTTGAAATTATACAAGTGGTTTAAGAAATCCAAAACTTTGAGTTTGAGATAATCAGATTAGTTTGTACAAATTTTGTCAAGAAAGAATAAAAAAGAGAATTATTTTTTGGAGAACTTTGCATCTATGTAAATATTTCTATGAGTTTCATGAAGATAAATTGGTAATATTTGAGTTATCTTTAAATATAAATTGAGTTCATAGTATTCTTGAGTATTTATTGGGAAAAGAATCACATACTATATGTTTATTTTTTGCATATGTGCAATAAATTCTGCAAGTCTATTTATTGTGATATGCACTTATGTTATTCTTTCTCATTTTAAAACATAAAAAGTTTATTCTTCCTTTTCTACATATCATAGATTGAAACTATTTTTGTAAAACAAAAAAACTACTTATTTTCTACAAAGTTTCTTTGTTATGGTTCATGAACAATGTAATTAAAGTAATACAAACATTAAATCAACTTGCACCTAATTTGCATAGTCTTGAATAAATCTAAACAAAGAGTAACTAGAAGTAGATAAATATAAGCTTATGGGAGCTTCACCATTAAATGAAGGGGATTTAATACCATGACTACCTAGGTAGTTTTGACTCCATGAAAAATATCTAGCTAATAGTTTCAGGTGACTCCACTGGGGAACGAGTTATAAGTATCTAACTCCCAGAATCAAATTTGAAAGTTACCTCTAGTTTTCAAAAAATTTAAGCACTAATCAAAATTTTGCATGCTTTAGGTGACACGTTGGTATATTTTTAACACTTAGATAAGATTAATTACTCTCATTTTAAATAAAATGCATCTTTTCAAAGTCAGTTGCATGTTTTTTTGTGTCATTAATCTAAAATCCTAGTTCATTGCCAATTCATTTTTTGTTTAAAGTTGTTTCATGCTAAGTCAACTACCGATTAAACTTTTATCCATAAAAATTGTTATAAAAGTGTGATACTTAGAATATTTTTCTACTTTTCAAATTGGCCAATCAACCTTTCACTAGAGTGAGAAGAGCATAGGGATAAGTAGACCAATTCTTTGAGCTACAAGAGCAATTTAATTTCAACTTCCCTATTCAAGCTAAAACTAGAAGAGATAGTCTCTCCCCTATTAGGTAACCAACTCCTCATATGCATTAACTTTAGCATAAATATTATAGAATAATCTAATCAGATAGTTCTTAGTGTTTGACTACTAAAAGAATGGTACTTCTACATCTTGTCCCATGGGGACTAGCTATTGGTCCATTGAATTTGACTCCTCCTTTGCATGACCTATCAAAAGGCTTAAGGAAGAATTTTCCTAAATTTATTGGTGATGGTAAATAAAATATGGATGAGTACTTGGTTACATTCTTCATGGCATGTGGAGTAATTGGAATAGAGCATGAAGATGTCTTTGTTAGGATTTTTTTGATACCCTACATGACTTAGTATTAGAATGGTTTTACCATTTGGCTCCATGAACTATGACCAATTGGGATACTATGCATTATCAATTTGAAAAAAGGTTCAAAGCTGCTGAAGATGCTCACATACTACTCACACAAATAACTTAGCTTATGAAGGAACCACATGAACACATTCATGATTTTATTTCTAGATTCAAAAAACTACTTTATAAGATCCCTCAAGCTATGTTACCAACAATAGATAGTCAAAAATATTTATTCATCAATGCTCAACTTATAGAAGTTAGTTACTAGCTTCAGAGAGTATGCCTAGTTAATCTAGCTACTACTCAAAATCTTGTAATAGAGGTTGAGGATGACTTCATAATGGCTAAAAAATTAATAAAATTGTAACTAACAGAGAATTATCCACTTTGGCCACACCTCAGACTACAAGCCCCTTACTACAAAAAATAGCTAACGACTTGCTTCAAGTTAAAAGATAAATTACTCAATTAACCCATGTGACTCCACCCATGAATACTCTCACATGTAATTTCAAAAATCAAAAAAGAAATAAAATTGTCTATCCTTATTAAAGATTTGAAATTGAAGATGTCCCCATAAATCATGCTGAGATGAATTAAAAAAACTCAATAGTTGATAGTATTGACCAAAGTTTTATCGAGGAAGATGATTTTTTAGATCCTAATGGTGACTCCAACTTCTACCTAGAATATTAATTAGAGACTGACTATGAATAAGTACTTCATGAAGATCATAGTCAAACTTTTGTAGTATTTACAAGATCTCAAACTCAACAAGCCACTGAGAAGTCATTGAAATAACAAGAGAAAGGGAAGGAGCAACCTAGTGTTGATGTATGTATTCTTAAAAGAGGTATTCCTATACCTTCTTTTTTTATTCCTAAATAAAAGTATGTTCCCTCTACTTCTCAAACTTATAAGTCAAATGCTCATACAAATAGAGTCAGTTCCCTCTCATCTACACCCAGTTCTTTTTTTGAAATAATTAAACACATAAAGAAAACTAAAATTTAGATGTCAAAATCTAAATACTTAAGGTCCTACCTAGATCAACTAAATATATTAGTGAAGTATGTTCAAATTAAGGGGTCAACCAATGTGTCAAATGCCTTGAAAGGTATTCTACCTATTCCTAGGTCAACCCCTTCCCAAAATAAATATATAGATGCTTCATCCTCATCCACTCATGTATTAGAGAGAATATAACCATTTTATGTATCACTTCTAATTAACAACTATAAGCTAAGAAATTGTATTCTAGATTTAGGAGCCATTGATAACATTATGTTTTCCAAGGTAACTAATTCCCTTGGTCTTACTTTGAATAAGTCTATAGGAAAAGTTTACTCAATGGAAAGGCAAGTTCTCCTGATTGGACATATTAAAGATGCCCAAGTTTTCCTAGTAGCAGATATCATAGTCTCATATGTAATTTTACTAAGTAGAAACTTATATAAAGAACTAGGAGGAGAAGTGAATATGGACTAGTCATGTGCACATATTCCAATCAAAAGAATGAATTATAAGCTTGAACCTGAGAAGAAGTCAAAATACATAGTTTCTAAATATGAAGATCCAAGATCACAAATTCTTTTTGAAGAATCAGGTCATGAAATTTACTTCCTTAAAACAAGTAAAGAGATTGAAGAGGATAAATAAAAATATGAAGAAAATATATGGATAACGGAATTTGTATTTTTCTTGGTTTAGGTGTAGGAGTAGTATTGATTTATCCTACTAGAAAAGTCTTTCCTTATTCATTCAAACTTATGTTTGAAAGCACAAATAACATAGCTAAATATGAATCACCCTTGTTACGGCTTGATAAAGAAAAAGAGAAAGGAATAAAACTCCTTAAATTATAAGGAGATGTTGAGTTAATAGTCAGATAGTTCATAAGACAATATCAGGTGAAGAAATATAAGTTGAAACATTATCATGATAGAGGTCTGAGTGCCATGCTTGATTTTTATACTTTTTTTTATCAACTCAATATCTTGGGATCAAAATTCTAGAGCTAATTCACTAAATTTAACTACATCTTTGCTTAGACTAGAGCAATAAATAGCAATCTTCAAAGAAGGCGACTATAAAGTAGAAATGTTTTATCACCCAAAAGTCCCAGATAATGTTAAACATTGGCAAGTTTTTAATGGTGATAGACAAATAGATACTTTTTTAGAGTATCAAGATAATTTTTAAGGATTACAACTTGAAGGAAGCCATTCACATCCATGTGAAACAACAATAGGTATTATTGAATCTAAACTCTTTCATGATCAAGTCATAGTTTAGCTTAAAGGGAATACGATTCCTAAAGGTTTAGTTTCCTTAGAAGAGATAATTTATAAACATGACAAGTTTCTAAATAAAAATAAAGAATATGGAGAAACCTTTCCACAAAAATAGATTAGGTTAACCTAGGCTGTAATGAAGAACCTGAGATGGTCAACATTGGCAAGTGCTGCTCATAGGAGGAGAAAGAAGATTTCACTAAACTTTTTATAAAATATATTGATGTGTTTGCCTAGTCCTATAAATATCTTAAGTCCTTTCAACGAGATGAGGTACATCAATATATTCCACTTTAGCCAAGTATAAATCCTTTCAAGCAAAATTTATGACATCATAACCCAACCATTTCATGTATGATTCATGCCAAGATTCAAAAACTCCTTGATACAAAGATCATCTATCCAATCCACCATTCATAATGGTTGGAAAATATTGTCCCAATAAGAAAATAAAATGGGGAGATATGTTTATGTGTTGATTTTTGCAATATGAACCAAGATTCTCTAAAAGATAATTATCCATTGCCTATTATGGATCATATTTTTCAGGTAGTTATAGGTTTAGAAATGTTATTTATGATAGATGGATTAATTGTATACAATCAAATAAAAGTGGTTGAAGAATATTAGTACAAAACTGATTTAATAACACCATGGGGGAATTTTGCTTACAAAATATGCCCTTTGGGATAATTAATGTTGGGATAACTTTTCAATGAGCTTTAGACTTAGCATTTACTCATTTGAAGAACAAGAGTATATGGTATACCTAGATGATTTGATCATGTTTTCAAAGCAAAGAGGTAATCATCTAGTTTATCTCAAATAAGTCCTAATCCAATGTAAAAGACATGAGATTTCCTTAAATCCAAATAAATCTATATTTGTTGTAACTAAAGGTAAGCTCATCAATCATATAGTATCAAGCGAAGAGACTAGAATTGACTTAGATTGAGTAAAAGCTATACATAGTTTGCCTATGCCTACATCCAAGAAAGGTGTGCATTCTTTATTTGGCAAAGTAAATTTCCTAAGAAGGTTTATTCCTAATCTTATTGAGTTAACACACCACATCTCAGATGTGATGAAAAAGAAGCTAGACTTTAAAAGGAATGCTAAAATAAAATTGGCATTTGAAAGAATAAAGGAAGCAATAGATGAAGCCCTGGTGCTAGTTTCTCTATATTTAGATAAGGAATCTATTCTTTATTTTTACTCTTCAAAGCACACTATGTCAGCTATACTCATGTAGAAAAATTATAGAGTTGAATCTCCTATAGCTTTCATAAGTCAAACATTGAATAATTTAGAATTGAAATACTCACAGATGGAAATGCATGCCTTTGTAGTGGTCAAAGCATGTAATATTTTTAGGTATTACATCCTATAATCTCATAGTATATGTCATGAACACCGTTGTCAAGTCAATTCTAACTCAACAAGAGTTGGGACTACTCAGAGGCACTTGGGTAGCCAAGGTGAAAGAGTTTGACCTTGATATCAATCCCATAAATCTAGTAAAAGGTAGAGGCATATGCTAGTTGATGATTGAAAGAAGGCCTAGTGTTATAGAAACCACAACATTTTCAAGCCAAGATGAAATAAAAGAAGAAATACCCATGGCACTTTTTGTTGATCTGGTTAATGAATGGTACAATAAGATTTCTTACTACTTGAATTATGGAGATATGCCAAATAATTTGACATAAAAAGAAAAGTGAATAATCAGGTTAAAATTAAAGGATTATGTCCTTTGGGATAATGGTCTATACAAAAGAGGCATTGATGGTGTTTTCCTTTATTGTGTAGATAAAGAACAAAAAGTTAAACTATTAAAGGATTTTCATGACAAAGCATGTGGAGGTCACTTTTAAATGAGATTCATGGCACATAAGATCTTATGAGCAATGTATTTTTGGCCTATTTTGTTTCAAGATACTTCAAAATGGGTTTCTAAATGTCAAGCATGTCAGCATTTTATAGGATGAGACAAGCTACCAACTTTTCCACTAAAAATAGTAATTATTAATGAGCCTTTTCAAAAATGGGTAATTGATTTCATTGGTGCATTGAATAATCCATCCAGTGCTAGACATTAATATATTTTGATAACTACTTCTTACTTTAGTAAAGGGCTGAAGCTATCCCTGTAAAAAATGCTACTTTTGAAGTGGTATGTGATTTTATCAAGGACAATATTATTTTAAGATTTGGTGTTTCTCAAAAAATTATTATAGATAATGTAGCTAATTTATCTTCTGTGGAACTCACCATTAAATGAAGGAGATTTAATTTCATGTCTACCTAGTTAGTTTTGACTCCATGCAAAATATCTAGCCAACAAATTACAAACAAACAAGATTGGTGTGAGGGCCACAAGCACATATAAGAGTGCAAGTAGAGGACATTGGTAAATGTCCTAAGCCACACACAAGTAATAAAATAAGAACTAAGAAATGAAATCATGCCTAGCTACTAAAATTAAGAAAGGAAGGCATTGAAATGCTAGAAATATTATCACATTTAACTAATCGAAGCAAGAAGTGAAAGTATGTAAAACATGTAGTACAAGACTAGGTAGATGCTAAGAAATACATGTTTGTTATATATTAATGAGTGTGAATAGAATAGTCTATGTGAGATATAAATTAATATACATCAACATGATAACTAGAGTGTGTGGTGTAGGAATGACATAACCTAGATGGTGTAGTCATGTGGAAGATACCCCCAGTGAGTAGATATGTTGATGTATGTCTTGAATGTAAAATTAGGATGCCCCCTCAATGGGTAGAGTGAAACAATCAAGGATCTAGGTGTCACTAAAAACACTCAAAGAAGATCAAGTGAAGTATGGTAATGTAGATAAATTGACAAAAAATAGCATAGAACAACAAAATGCAAGTCTGGCATGGTAGTAGAAATGTAAATCATGGATACTGCATATAATTGAATAGTTTTTGGTGTTTTGAATTATTTGAATGTTTTTGTATTTTGGACATGTTATATTGTTTTTGATAGTTTTAAATAATCTATGTACAAGTAAATAGAAAGAAACTATGCACAAGAAAGTCTGAGAAAAAATGATACTAATTGATGAATCTCATAAGATACTTCTTATCATGGTGTCCTATATTAAGGAGAGGGATCATGCATGATTGTAAAACATGATGGAAGGGATAAGACTATGACTCTAAAATCTATATATGATATAAGTACTCTAAAATATCTATAGTGGAAACTAACTATGGGGTCTCCTTATAGATTTGAGAAGTGGATGCAACTGTGGGGCTCTTAGGGACCCATTTGGTAGTAGAATAATCTCTTTGAAAATGTGTTATATGTGTAGAGACATGAGACCTTAATAATACTACCCTGGATGTGAATATTGTAGCTATAAACTATCTTGAGTCTTGAAACTATTGATAATGTAATGTTCATTCTAATCAGTCTATATGGTGGAAGTGTATGGTTAATTGTTAGTAGAAGGGGATGTAAGATAATACTCTATACATATCAGCCCCATGGCTACTGTATCACTATTTGAACCCTAATGACTAACTGAACAAGTGGCCATACTATTCATGTTGTGTAGGAACATGCCTTGTATCTGATGCTATCTATGATGTATAAACTATTATTTTACATGGAGACTATGTAAGATGTAACCTTAGTGGATGCAAAACTAAAACTATGTGCTATGAAAAAGGCTCATCTATCCACAATTTTAGTAGATTGCTAAATGAAATAACACCATATAGCCTCTACTATGATTCATATGACTAAGTAATAGATTGAGATGGAACTGTAACTTATGATAGGGGCTCATCAAATCTCAGTCATAGTAGGTTACTACATTAAATAGGTCCCTAAAAACTTGGTTATAGTGAATATCTATCTGGAGCAGTACTCTATGATGTGGGTTCATCTAATCTTAACCATAGCAGGTTGTTATGTGAGATAGGTTACTAAAATCTTGACTATAGTGAATATCTAACTGGAGTAGTACTTTATGATGTTGACTCATCTAATCTTAACCTTAGTGGGTTGTTACATGAGATAGTCCCCTAAAAACTCAGCTGTAGTGAATATCAATCTAGAATAGTAATCTATGATGTGGGTTCACCTAATATTAATTATAGTAGGTTGTTACATGAGATAGGAATTTGAAAACTTTGTTGTGGTGAATATGAATATGTTGTATAAGTATATGAAAATACACTATGTTCTCCATGGACTACACTGCTATATGTAGGTTACTCTCACTATATTGGTCACTAAACACTCTAAGTAGGTGGGATAGGAGATCTCCTATGAGGCTCTATCCTAGAAACCGTATTACTCTCATGATAAGTAATCAATGATTCCTATGAAAGAATGTACTAAGATGAATCAATCATGGAGGAATGAGGTCTATGGTTTCATGATGGAGGAGATCTTAGTGCCCCTAGTGTGAATGTTTTAATGATGTTATCAACACATCTATTAATACAGTCCTTGAGTCCATAACAATCATTATCTTAGTGTCCACAAATATGATGATAGTTATAAAAGGGCCAATGTGGCTGCTTGTGTAGGAGATGTGGATCTAGATGATGAGTAGAAGGCAATGTGATTAACCTCCTATCTAGCAGTGATGATAATATGACATATAGGCTATCCTGATTTGAATCAAACTATAGTGGTGCCCTACTATAGTTATCTATAATTCATATTGTAGGTGGTGTTCTAGAAACTATCTCTTTATTCTTAATTAGTTGCTTTTCTATTTGTGGTCTCCTCTCTTTTTTTTAGACATAGTATATGTTGAGTATTAGGAGTTATATATGGAGGTAATGTTGTGAAATCCAAAGTAAGCCAATCAGTTGAATCTGACTCAATCAATCCCAATTTCTTATCCAAGGCTAAAAATGTATAACATAAGTTCCTAAAAGAGGACTCTATTTGATGTAATATATGCTCTAAGAGGGGTTGGCAAGGCCCCTTAATAAATATATGCTAAATCTCTAAATATGTTGGTTTAGAGATCAATTGTAACATGTGAGTCTTGAATCATAAGATATAATCACTAACTAGCTCTAAAGAATTATGATGAGATGTAGAAGTTTCTCATATGTAACATGAGGGCCCATTTTTTATATGTAATATCTGAGAAATGCCTCCTCTAATTCATCATATGTATGTAAGGAACTAATAGAGAGTAGATGAAAGAAAAAAATTTATGCATTACCCACTAATATCTACTGAAACAACTTAAGTAGAATCAAAGGACTTGCATGATATGGCAAAGCCTTATGAAAGGCTTGAAGGTGTATGAATGGATTCCTAGTTCTATCAAATTGAGGCAATGATGGTATCTATAAATTCTTAGGTAATGAATCTTTGACAAATGTATTTGGAAGAGGGTTACCATGTAAGTCATTGGCATCCATACAAGACTTATAAGCCTTATTTTCTAAAGTAAGGAGATGTACTTGGTGTTGTAATTCACCAACTACATGCATTAAATAAATAATCTCTTGGTATGGTATATTAGTATCTTGAAGTTGTTCATTTAAACATTGACTTTGATCATTTATTTTAGCCATGGTAATGCTATATTTAGCAATTGAATCATAGAGAGGGGGTGTGCTCACTTGAACCTTTGGAGGAATGGTAACTTGGACCTTAGTATAGGGATGTGGGCTACCATTCTCTTTGAGTGAAGAGTGAGAAATAGGTGCTACTATAGTAGGGGGTGGCTTGGGAGATTCATTAGTATCTTTAGTATTTAGTGAATCACATTATAATTGAATAGAAGATGTGATGTTATCATTGACATGTGCATCATTTGAAATAGAATCATGCATAGAAGTAGAAGAAACATTTTGTAATGCATTAGGTTTGAGAGAAGAATTATAATCATGAGATGCATTTTCTTCTTCACTATATGCATAATAGTCATCATTATTCCATACATTATCACAATTAGAAATTTTTTCATTTGAAAGAGGAGATGTAGAAGTATTACTTTCATATTCACTCTCATTTTAATATTCATTTTCATGTACACTATCATACTCATTGTCACTTCCATTATCACCAAGGAGAGGAGTAAGAGAATATGTCAATTATTTTCTAATATGAAATAAATTGTCATGTGAAATTAAAATACTATGTGCATCTATGTTATCATTGAATGGAGTGCATGTATTATTCTCATTTGCAATATGAGAAGTAAGAGTAAGAGAGTTATCATTTAAACATTCTTTTGTCATTTTTTTAGATGAAAAATTAGAGTTAACAACATGAGATTAATCATTTGAATTATGCATTAGATATTTCATTTTATTTCATTTATATTATTGTAATTTGAACATAGAAGTAGAAAAAGAGATGGAGAAACTAGTTTCAAATGCAAATAAATTATCACTAATGAGAGTTTCACTTCGAATTGAATAACTAATTTGTAAATTTGATGTATTGTCCATATGATAATAAGGTGAAAGGTAACTTTCCCATTTATCAAAATTATTTTCTTTGGAAGGGGGAATAAAAGAGATAGGTTTAAGAGAATAAAATACTTTTACTTTTTCTTCACTATCACTTTCATGTGCATCATCATATTCCTCATCACAACAATAGTAATTGTCTTCATTATAAATGAAATCATTTTCCTCATTTTTTTCTAATGTGTAATTTTTCAAATTTGTCCATTCATTGTCATAATTATGATAAAAAATTAGAAATTTATCTATGGGATGAGAGGGAAGAAGTGACTTAGTGGCCATTTTATTGCTTTCACCACAAAAAGTATGTAAAAGTATTATTAAGTAAATAAATGCAAGAATGACTACTAACATAGGGATTTTGAAAATATTTTTGACACTCTAAATAATTTTCTAAAATTTCAAAATTTTTATCTAAAAAATTTAAGGGAGGAAGGCTTGGGGTTTGAGGACCTAGTTTGGAAATCTAGGGTTTTGGGTTGGAGTTTTAGAAATTTTAAATTATTGCAATAATTCAAATTCTAAAATAAATTTAAATAAATAAAATTTACAAAAATTTATACAAAAAACTGAATTTTAAAATTGATTTTTTTCACAAAAATGTGAAATAAAACCCTAGGGTTGCCTAGGGTTTGAAATTTGTTCAAAGTAAATCAAGTTCACCAAATGATTTAATTGGTTTTGGAATAATGGATTTTTATTAATATTTTAGTTAAGAATCTAGATTAATAAATCAGTATAGAATATATCAATTATTATAGTCTTGATTTGCAAAATTGTTTTGTCTTTTTTTACCTTTCTAAAAATATCAATAAATAAGGAGAAATATAACTTTACTTGAAACTGGACTAATATGACTGATACAAAAGTTGAAAATAGCTGTGTAGGATTGGGAGTGTCAAAAACATAGATCTATATTTCATTTAAATGAAAGGATAGGAACACCAAAAATAAGACACCTTAGGGTTCAATGTTGTAGTCCAATCCTACCATTATTGTCCAAACTAGTCATAGAGACCTAAACCTTTTTAGGTATTTATTTTGTGCCTATGTGAGCTTCCCTGTGAAATATTAAGTGACAATTTTTGATGGAAATTTTTATATATATTATTTAATCTTTAAAACCCTAACCCTACATCATGCTTGATAAAACAATGTTTGAATCACTTGAGAAAGGGGGGTTTAGTGTGTAAGATGTACTAAATGTGCAATCTACACCCCTTATATGGGCATACTGCTTATATACCAATACTCTGAAGAGGGATAAATCCATATGTATTTCTTCCACATAATGTGCTTTGTGTAATAGTGTGATATAGATGTAAAAATTCCAAGTGGAGAGTGCTTGAGGTGACTAGGAACTGGTATGAGGGTTTGAGTATGTTTGTTGATGTGTTGGGTGATTGTATGTAGATAATAGGGAAGTTTGACTTATTTATTTTTATTCTTTATTTATTTATAAGATTTGTCACTAACTTTATAAATGAGATTTGAGTGGGATTTTATAGGGAATAATTGGCCATGGGTCAGATGTATTTGTGCTAGGCTAACATAATTAAGGATAGGGATCAGATGAAAATAACCATTGGGGTTCAAATTGAAAATGGATAGGAGAACTGAAAATGGGACACCCTAAGGTCTAGAACTATAGTCCAAATATGATGCTCTTTTCATATAGGCTTGAGAACTAGGGGGAAAATATTGGCCTAGGAATTACAATCTAGTTGAGGTGGAATCATCATTCAGAAGATTTTAGATGACTGATAATGAACCAAAATATATCTAGAAGGGTCACAAGAGCATGAAAAAAGGAGTTATGGATAGGGTGCACAATCCACACTCAAACTACCAATTTGGACATTTTATATGACTACATATGGTCCTATCTCAAAAGGACATAAACTACTAAAAAAGACCTGAAAGGTTCTTGTAAGCATATTAGGTGTGTCTAAATTATGTTATGAGTATTTTCAAGATAGAGTATAGAGTAGTGTATGTTCCCATATATATTATAATTTCCTATAATAGTGAATGGGCCAAGTGAGGTAAGGATGTCAAGATTAGACATTGTCAAGCCCTTAATGAATAATTTTACATGTCTACTATTAGTTTATGCCCCATTACATGATCCATTACCTAATACTAATAAATTCCATGATGAATTTACTTCTTATAATGTTGATAATGACACATGAACCATGAATTTTGATGGATTAAAACTTGTTGTAAGTGTTGGATATGGGATCATATTTTTTACTCGCAAAGATGAACACATGCCATTTATATTTCATTTGGAATTTTCATGAACAAATAACATAGAAAAATATGGATCTCTAATACTAGGCTTATTAATATCATAAAAGCTACACATAAAATTAATAAGTGTATATTATGATTCATATTTTTCATCAATCAAGTTATAAATGTTTATAAAACTAAGGAAGATAGGTTCATCCCCTATAAATACATGGTCTAACATCTCATAACACACTTATCTTCTTTTTCTATTGATAGCATTCCTTGTAAAGATAACTGACATGTTGATGCAATGGATAATGTCACATATTTAATCCTAATTAATATTAATGATGATCATGAAATATCTACTACCAAATAATTACACAATCCTTCAATTGATAATGAATTTATCCATGCATTATAATTTTATATAGTTACTCAAACTAAAAATAATCTTGAATGGTATAATGATATATATATATATATATATATATATATATATATATAATTATCTCTACAAATGTACTTTTCCCAAAAAATCTACTTGAGAGGATAAAAATTAACTACAACACCTAGTCATGCATTAGGTACTCATTGGTGGATCCCTCTTCAAATGTTCTTTTGATGGATAATTATTAGAATTCCTAAATCATATTAAATATCAAAATTATTTACGTGAATAACATGATAGTGAATTGGAGGCCATATTAGCAGTAATGTCATGTCTTACAAACTCTTGCATCAAGGATATTATTAGCCAAAAATGGAATAAGAATGTCATAAATATGTTAATTATGTTCCCAATGTCAAAATCATAGAAATATCAATCATGCCTCATCATATGCACTACAACCTATTATTTCTCCAGACTTTCTCTATTTGGGGATTTGACTTAATTGGAAAATTAAATCCAAAATATATAGCAAACAAATTTATCATTAGAACCATGAAATACATTATAAAATGGGTAGAATCTATACCTTTATAATCTACAAAATGTTAAGATATTTACAATTTTATACTAACACACATTATCATATGATTTGGCTTACCTTATACAATTTTAATGGATAATGGTTCATCTTTTAAAAATAAAACAGTCATTTTGTGCTAAGGTTAAAATCTACCAGACTTTATCCACTCCTTACTACTCAAAATGAAATGGTCAAGTTGAGGAAAATAGTAAAATAATAAATAAAATCTTTAGTAATATTATTACATACCATATAATATATTATCTTAATCAAATCATCTACACTTTTTGGGGTTATTGCATAGTCATACACACACTAGAAAAAACTATGCCTTACTCTCTTATTTATAGAATAGAAGCTATACTCCCTCTAGAGATAAAAATAACTTCCTTACAAGTCTCAACAAAGGACATTACAAAAGATAATGAATATCAAGAAAAAATGCCTACATGAATTGGAAAATGTTAATGCATACAAGCTCTTGAAAATTTAAAATTTTATCAAGCATGTATCAAATAAAAATACAATAAGAAAATATTTAATTGAGAATTCTAAATTGGTGATCTTTTACATTAAAAAATTAAAATAATACCAATGCTGACAAAGAAAATAAAGTGAAAATCAAACCCAATTGGTTGGGTCCATTCATGATCACTAAAAATATCAATACAAGAGCTTACCAAGTAGCCACACTTGAAGGCAAACCTATCAAAAACCCCATGAAAATCATGCATTAACATCATTTTATACCTATATAGACAGTTTTATTTCTAAATATTTCAAAAATTCCTTAAAAAAATCATATATTTCAAGAATTCAAAATCATGACCTCAAAAAGTATTTTCAGATTTTGTTATTCTACTTCCTTACATATGTTATTTATTTCATGTTAAGTAGATAACATATTTCAATTTTTTAATACACATTACTTTTCACAAAGTATGTGAGTGTGATACTAGACATACTATTACATTGTTCTTTGATGTGGGTTTCCCTTTTTACCTAGTGGCCTTGCTAAGCTAGGGACATCTCTTCATTCTATGTAAACACTTAAATATGTTTTATCTATCCAAAACCTCTCTACCATGTTAAGCTACATATATCATACAAATGTTTCACTAATCACTCATATTTTACATTGTGTTACAAGGATATGTTATTTTATAACAATGGAATTCATACATATAGTTGATGTAGACTAGTTTTATTTTCTCTATGCTTCTTTTTAAGATTGTTACATTACTACATGATAATTTAGGACTTGATTACTTATTGTGTGTGGCCTTTGACCTTATGTGTGTAATATATACATTTTTTTTTACTTATATGGCATCATCGTGTCATTTAATTATGGACCTTGGATTTGTGTGTTTATGCCACATTCAAATTCCTCTTTTTATATAATAAAATATGATTATGTATTAGAAAATATTCTTGTACACTTGAAAAACATCACTCATGGCTCAACCTTTTAGTTCATGACCTTCTTGCTAACAAAAGTATCATGTTAATCATCTCACTATACTTATATGCATATCTTATAGTCTTACCCTAATATTATGATTACCCATATCACTATAGTCAATAATATACATAAAAAATTATATATATCCTACTCTAGGAGTTACAAATATTTAGCCAATTTCTATATTCTCTAACACTACTATCTAGACCATGACACTAGCATCGACATTAGTTTCTTAGATCTAACACTAGTGTCTAAGCCTTGTAAATGATTAAATTTAAAATATTTTGACATGTATGGGTCATTATATTTGCCTTAATTAACCCTTAGGTGAGATTATTTTAAAAGGTGTGGTATAAATACAAAACAAATGGTCATTCACTATCATCTATCAATTATAAAGCAAGCATATATCAAGTTCACACTTAATCATTTACATAAATAAGATATACTAATCTATTCTTACCTATTTCCAAATAAATAATGGGATGGATCTTCTTAAAATTTTAAATCATTCAAATAGCATTCTATAGAAACCAAAATTATGTCACACACATGTGTGTAACTCCCTATGTCAAAAACCCCTTATGCCAATTTCAATAATAAAAATTAATCTCCCTAACCCATAATTTACCCCTCACACATTTGATTAATTTAAAATACTTAATTAAGTTAATTAGAAACCCCTGTTTTCACCTTACCTATCCACCTTACCATATGACTAATTCCCACCTGATGAGTCACCTCAAAACTTGGTCCTCTCATCCTAACTACCCAAGACTTATTCCCACTTCCAAAATAAATTCATAATCAACTACCTCCTTCCCAACCCATTATTTTTAACATTTTATAATGAGTGTCACACTTGGCATGAACAACAACATAAAATAGGCCAAAAATATTAAGTTTTACCTATTCTAGGGCTGCCAATGTTAGTCAACCCATGATCGACATTGGCAAGATCACTGATGTCGATAATATAAGCCAAACTCCAACTTGAGGTTTGAGTTAGCAAAAATTGAGAAAATTGATTCTTACTCACACTCAAGATCTGGGCATTCTATTTTTGAAATCCTAGTTTACAATCATCTTACATAAGTCAATCATGATCAACAACTAATATTTTGAGGACCAAAAACACTCACTTATTCTCTCTATTCAAGAATTCAAGTTCAGACTCCGTATTGGGGATCATCAATCTAGCATATATCATTTGATAACCACAACTAACTACATCACTTATCATGTAGGTTGTTTAAACATTTATTCTACTATTTCTTTATATCTATTATGCATTGCTTTACAAACTTCTAACTAAATCCCCATGAGGGAGTTACAAAGCTTCCTCACTTATTTCCCCTTAACCTAACATACCAAACCTCTAACAAGACATAGCCAAGCCATAATCTCTCTCTTATAACTCTCCCACCCATCTAGACCTGATCCAAACCATTTCTCAAACCCAAAAAAGCCTTCTAAAAGCTCCCAAACAATTATTTCCCCTACCAACCTCAACAACCTAACCGACATCGATCACCTCACTATTGAACTCGATAATATAATTGATATCGATGACTCCCTTACCAATTCTAGTGACTATGGATTCCCTAAACTCTTCAAAACCTACCTACATAACTTATAAAATACAAACAAAGTACATCACCTACACCCTATCACTCTCTGTTGCATATAGGTTATTAATAATGGTAATATTATCACTCTTTCACTCTCTCTTTAACTCTTTTTTAATTATTTATTATTCTTTTATCTCTCAAAAGTGGATTCTCATCTCTAAGGAAGTTTCATACTTCCTAGAACAAGCACATAGCTTGGCAGCCCACTCAGTTAACTATTAACAAACATTTTGTGGTAGTGTTTTCTTATTTGTAAGTAGTCCTCCCAAAACAAAGAGGAGTGCTCACAATGTCTAGATATGGCATGTAAACCAAATTTGGGTTCATTCTAATCACTTATCCCCATACTTATTTCTATTTTCCTTTAGACTTGAAAAAAAAATTAGTGAAATATTTTTGGCACACCTGGTGGGACCCTAGAGTTTTCCTTGGGTTCATTTCTTATTTTAAGCATTCATATAGGTGCATTATAGTGAAAACTTCATTTCTTGCACTTCCTCCTTTTTTTATCTTAAAATGAAAAATTCAATATCTTATTTTCTATTTAAAAAACATTTAACTAAAATTTTCTTTCATTTCTCTTTGCCTTTAAAATTAATGTCATTTTATTTTATATAAAAAAAAGAGAGAATCTCTTCTTTACTTCTTCTTGCATGTATATTAGGATAGTGAAATTCATACTCTATTCCTATTTCATCTCTATTTTCATTTGAATCAAAACATTTTAGATTTTGTTTAAAAACTTATTGTATCTCATAGTTTTCTTATTGCATGTTAACTTACCTAGTTAATTACAAGCATTTTGAATAAGTTGTAGTGCACCTATGTTACAGACCCAAATCACATTCACATAAAAAAACATCTAAACACACCTGAGAAAAGGCCCATCAATATTTCATCACCTAGTGGATCACCTTACCCTACCTGACTATCCTACTTGGATTACAACATTGAGGGGAGAACCTACTCCATTCTCTGGTAGAGTATAATCTCTAGATAGAAGGTATGTTTTGGCTAAGTGGCCTAGCCTAGCTCCAAGTTCATGAAGTGCAAAGAGTAAGCTCTTATAACAAGCCACATACCTAGTATAACATAGATTTCTTCTTAAGCACTAAAACTAACCTCAAACCAGCTCTAGATTACTTTCTAGTACCTTTGATAACCAAATTCTCTTCTCACTATCTGATTCAAGCATAACCCAACACAAGACTAAAAATTAATCTCTATGACTTAATAGTTGTTGGTTGTATGTTCTTTTTCTACTTTTCTTTTGCCTTCTATATTTTTGAGTTAGTAAGGTTGTTTTCCTTTTGATTCACAAAATCAATACTATTTCTAATACTCAATTTGTATAACTTGTTATCTCAGGTTTTTTGTGTGATCTTCCTTCTTACACAGACCTTTTACATCCACTATTTTACCTAGTTTCAACTTCTAGTTTCTTAAAACATTAGAGTTTCCACCTCCGAGGATTCCACAGTGATCAACATCAATTAACTATATTGGCATCAACATATTTTACCTAATAACATCAGTTATTCCACCAATGTCAACAAACTTTTCCTACCAACATCGATCAAGATATCAACGTCGATGATTGTGTAATTCCATTTGCTCAAAACAACAAGCTAAAATAACCCATTTACCTACACTTAAACCTAGTTTTTCCTTATTCTATTTCTAATATAAGTAGTTATACTATTTAAAACATCTTCTTACATGGTATTGACATGATATCAAGCTAACATTCTTGTCAATTATGCAAGTCAGCAACCACATCCACCTTCCCATATCACTTTTGATTCTATCATGGAGCATGCTTTAGATATAGAGCATACTCCCAGCCCTAACAAAGTTCCCATTATGCCTGAGGGAGATCAAGATTTTGCTAAATTTATTGATCACAATGTGGCAGCCCTTAACATTACCTTGTTATGAGTTGAACCCATAATTATTTAGGTGACCCAATCTATGTATGCTAACCTCTCTAATGGATAAAACCTCAATTTCAATTGCCTCCACTATTTTCCCCATGGTTACCCAAACCACCACTTCGATAAGTAACCTAACTATAAATAATGTTCAAAGTGTAGCATCTCCAACTATCCAATCCCACCTAAACCTTGGTGTGAGTTCCATACTTTCAAACCATAGCCAATTTAGTCAAGTCACACCCCATTATAGAATTTAGTGGTACATATTCCATCTACCCTCACACCTATAATTACCTAAGTTATGACTCATTCTTCATCCAATGTAACCATGCCAATAATTCAACTTGTAGTAACAACAACCAACCAAGGCCTAGTCTCCAACCCAATGGGATAAGTCCCTTTTCTTTATGCATGCTAGCCTATGACTCATTATCCTTATGTTTCCCCAACACAACCTCAAAAAACTATGTCATATACTCCCCCTAATTCCTATTAGCTTCCCTATAACTTAGGAGGTATCCCCCAGACTAATTCCCCTCCAGAACTCATTAAGATGTCGATGGACAAGATGTCTAATCTAGAGACATCTATTTTTGGTTTAAAAAATGTGTTATCTTATGATCAGATATGCAGTGAACCAATCCATCCTTCTATGCCTATTTTCCCTTATCCAAGCCAATGGGAACTCCCTAAATTTACTCATTTCTAAAGTAAATAAGACCCACAATAGCACTTTTGAGCATTTAGACATGATTTTTATTTAATAGGACATGATGATGCATTACTACTTCACACTTTCCCTATGTCTCTTTTAGTTACTACCTTGAATTGGTATAGCTCTATACCTCAGCACTCCCTTTTCTCATTAACCCAACTCACACATATAATCCTAGACCATTTCTCTATTAACATTTCTAAGAAGGTCTTTATCTTGCTCCCATGGTCAATTTGTGGACGATACTATTTTCATGGGACACTCTGAAGTTACTGAAGCAAGGACTCTTAAGGAAGCAATTAATCTGTACACCTCTGCCTCTGGACAACTAATAAACTGGAATAAAAGTGCAGTTTTCTTTATTAATACCCCAGTTTATAGACAGAACAAAATTGCTAGAATTCTTGATTGCTCTATAGGCTCTTTTCCTTCCATATACCTTGGTCTCCCTTTTGGATTGAAATCCCCTGAAGCTTTTTGGGAAGGTCTTATTAATAAATTTAGTAAGAAGTTAGTGGGATGGAAAGGTTGCCTTCTTAGCCAAGGAGGAAAGTTAACTCTCCTCAAAGCAAGTCTTCAAAGTATACCCACGTATGCTTTGAGTCTTTTCAAAATCCCCTCTAAATTTGCTGAGGCAATTGAAAAAATCCAAAGAAACTTTCTTTGGTCAGGTTCTGAGGAGAAAAGGAGAATGCCTCTTATTGCATGGGATAACATTTGCAAACCGGTTAAGGATGGTGGACTTGGTATAAGGAAAATAAGAAGTATGAACACTACCCTTTTAGTTAAACAGGGATGGAGGGTCTATCTGGAAAATAAAGAATGGAGTAAAATATGGAAGCACAAGTATTTATTTAAGGCACAGTCACTTCATGACTTCTTTACTACTCCAGATATTTCTCATCCGTCTGTTATTTGGGGGGCAGTCCAGGGAACAAAACATGTTCTTGAAGAAGGTAGTGCATGGAAAGTAGGTAACGGTAAAAATGTGAAATTTTGGGAAGATATTTGGGTAAGAGGTAGACCCTTACAGGAAGAAATCCAAGATAAAGATGTTATAGAAAGATGTAAACAAAGAGTGGGGATAATGGTTAATCAATACTGGCAGAACAACACTTGGGTTAACCTCATAGACTATGATCAAGATCTCAAGGATATTCAATTATCCCTAAATGATATATCCCTATATCCTAATCAAGAAGATAAAATTGTTTGGTATCAGGAGCCAAGTGGATAGTTTAAAGTCTCTTCCATCTTCATCTCCAAGGGAAATGGCAGAAAACCGTTATGGACAAAAGCCTGGATTAAGGGGCTCATTCCTAAAATCAAGTTCTTTTTCTGGACCCTTCTCCAAAATAAAATTTTGACTCTAGATAATTTACAGAAATGTGGAATCAATATTGTTAACAGGTGTATTCTGTGTAAGAGAGAACTTGAAGATAGAGATCATTTGTTTGTGAATTGTTCCTTCACTCAGCTTGTTTGGAAGGAGGTTCTCAACCTGTGGGGCATTACATGGATTCATCAAAAGAATGTTGAACTTTCTCTCAAAAGCTTGTATTGCCCTTCAAAGAATCTTGAAGTTTTCTTCTTATGGAAAATTACTCTTCCCCATACCTGGTGGGGAATTTGGAAGGAAAGAAATAACTGAATTTTTAGAAACAAAGAGCTCCCTGGATGGGTGGTTGGCCAGAACATCATTAGAGCTCTAAAGGAAAAATTTTCTTCTCAAAAAAATCCAAGATCTAATCTCAATGTGGATAATCCTCTGAGGAAGGATATTATTCTCAGTGATCCTGATAACCCCAGATTAGGTGTGACTTGGATTAGTCCACCTCAAGATTGGATTAAAGGAAACTTTGACGGTGTAGCAAAAGGGAACCCAGGAAATGCTGGTTGTGGTGGTGTTCTGAGAAATCATGAGGGAAGGGTTATTGATGCTATTGCAATTCCCATTGGTATATCTAACTGCCACATTGCCGAAGCTACAGCTGCTCTCCAGACCCTTAAATTAGATGTGGACTCAGGATATTCCAAATTATGGCTTGAAGGAGACTCTTTGAATGTTATAAATATACTTAATAATAAGAACACTGTGTCTTGGACCATAGAGGATAAGGTAAAGGAGATGAAAACTCTTTTGAATAAATTTGAAGAAATAAAAATCACCCATACCTACCGTGAAGCCAATGGTGTTGCAGATTGGCTTGCCAATTGTGTTGTCCAAGAAGGGCAAAAAGTGAGGTGGGATGAAACCTTAGTAAGGAACGTGGATTTAAAGGCAATCATAAGTCTCGATGCCACACATGCAAAAGAAGGTAGGATTGGAGTGTATTAAAATCTTAATGAGTAGGAGGAGTGGCAGCACGGGGAAAGGAACCCAATTATTAAAAAGCAAGGCCCTCAATAGGGAGAAACGGATCCTGAAAAGCCATAAACAAATTCGACGTCCCAATCAACTTGACAACAGGAGGATCCAGGGTAATATCCACAGTATTCAAGTTTCAAATAAAATGAGTATGGCGCGTGAAAGGAAGGGAGAACCCCGTAAGCAGGAGCCCAAGAGCTGTGTAGAATGGAGAGAGAAACCCCAAGTATAGAAAATCATGTAGAAAGGAAATGTAACTAGCTACATGGAAAGACTCCATGGCTCTAAACCGCATATTACGATGGCCTTCTTCAAAAATTGGTCTGACGATAGGGTCACCCTGCATGGTATTACTGTTAATTTAACTGAGGATTTTCTTGCTGAGGTTACAGGGTTGTCAATGGAAGGAATCAAATTTTCAAAGCAGACTAGCATTTCAAACGAGGCATTTTGCAAGTTCCCCAAAACGAATGAGGAGGAGCAGAAGTTGGTCAAAAATGGGGATTTTTATGAGCTAGATCAAATTAAAGGGATTTGGAGGGACGTCCTAAGCTATATAAGGGAGTACTTCATCCTGGACGGTAGAAGCAAACGAGTGCATAAGTTCCATTTTGTCTTCCTCAACCACTTCAGGCATAAGGTTAGCTTGTCTTTTCCTTTCTATCTTCGCTACTCCCTGATTCAAAGTCTTTATGCTCATAGGAAAAACTATTTGTGCCCCATTCTTCATGAAGGCCTAATTCTGCTTATTAAAGGCTATTACAAGAATAGGGCATTGGTTAAGCATCCCAAACAGGGGAAAAACAAACTACCAGGGAATAAAAAGAATGAAAATGTAAGCAGAAGAGGGAAAACTAAGACCCCTAGTCCTAATAAATAGAAAGCAGAAGAAGAAAGGGGTCAGGAGAGATATGAAGAACCCAAGGAGGAGAAATCGGAGGAAGAAGATGGAACAGAGAGTTGGGATACCAACTCTAGTAATGATGAAGAAGGTTCGGAGGAAATTGAAAAGGATAAAGTCAATACTGAGGAGGATTATGTTACCAAAATAGAAGAGATGGAGGAAAACTAGAAAGTGGCAGAGGAAGACACTGTCCAGGAAGATCCTGGTGAGGACTCAACTTCTAAGAAAGAAAAGGAAATACCTGTCCAGGAAGATATTCAAAACATGGAGATGGAAATTGAAGATGGAATCAATGAGTGGGAACAAAAGAGCAAAGATGACTTCTTTGAAGAAGCTAGGAATAGCCCAAATAAAAAGTCTGAGGATTGGAGAGGGAAGAACTAGAATGATGAAATACACACTCCTATGATTTGGGTTAACAGTAAAGCTGAGTCTTCTTCCCAATTAGATTCCTGGTTGTGTAGGGAGATCATTGATCTCAAGAAAAAAGTAGTAACTTTGGAAGATTCTCTGAAAGCTGCTTGGAACAAAGTAAACAACATGGAAAACTAGTTAAGTGAGATCCCTGTGAAGCTCAAAGCTTATGAAAACAATCTCTGGGAGTTAATAAAGGATAACAGAAAGAAAATGGAGGAAGTAACGTCCAACATTTGTGCAGCAGCTATCAATATAGGTAAATGAGCCAATGAGGAGACCAAAGCACTAGAGGGTCCCAGCAAAAGGACAAGGCAAAGTTCCAGAAAGAAAGATACACAAAAAGGAGCTTTGCTGGAGGTTACCACCTAGGAAACTACTTTGAAAGAAAAAGAAGCCATGAACTTGATATTGGAACTGGATGAATAATCTGGTCCTTCTTGTCGGTAAAGAAACTGGTATAGATCTTTGTTCTTCTTTTGTTAGCTTTTGTTTGTTGTATCTCTAGACTTCTGTGTCTGGGTTTTGATCGGATGTATCTCTCATGGTTTCAGGACCATTCAAAACCTGATTTTGCTACTTCTCTGTAGTGTTTTTAGGCGTCACCTGTGGGCTTTGTTGTTCTTTTTTTGCTCTCTGTTAAAGGGTTTTGGGGCCCCTTCAAAACCTGCTTTTACCTCTAATCTAAAACATTTCTAAGAAGGTTTCTATAGTAGACCTTAATTCTATCAAACAATTTGATGATGAGTCTATTACAAATTTTGTCACTCATTGGAAAAGCTTGATTAATCAACTCTCTTTCTCCTTACCCCAACATGAGCTTATTGAGCTCTTCTCAAGGGCATGTGCTAAGTACATCACATCCACACTCTGGGTACAAAAATTTTACACATTTGACGAGCCCTTTACAATGGCACATAAACTCAAGGTTCATGTTATAGATGAATGTAAAGTCAAGTTGAATAGTAAGAATCTAAATTCCAAGTCAAATGACTCCTCCTCTAAAACTTTTCCCTCTAACTAGAAGGCTAAAGGCTCCGCCAATGTAGTGGTAATTAAGTCAGCCTCTTCCACAACCATAAACTAATTAAATTCCTTGACTTCTCAAAATCCAATCAAGTAATTCCAATAATGGTATGAACAAAGATAATAAACTCCCATTGGGGAGTCATATACATCCATCTTTGAGAAATTATTACAACAAGGTGTCATAACCCTTCCTCAGATCAAACCTCTTATACAATTTGATCCTTCCCATCCTATCCCAACCTAGTATAATGAAGATGAGTTTTGTGGTTACCATCAAGTTAAACGCCATAATTATAATAACTATAAGACACTCAAGAACATTATTCAAGATATGCTTGATAGAGGTGATCTCATATTTGATAATCTTAATGCACCCCCTAATCAAAGTATGGATGTGTTCAAACACCCTTTTCCTAACCATTCACCAAATCAAAATATTATCCAATCCATAACTAACTCAAGTGATCATAATATCCATATGGTTAATATGGTCTTTCCTTTACCTTTAGTTCAACCTCCCCCTCAATAGGAGACATCCATTTCATCATCTCCTCCCACATGTTCAATGGTATCTATTTCACCCATTCTTCCTCTTTAGGTAGAAGATCCTGTTTCACCCATTACACTCCCTTACAAGGAAGAGCCTCCTTTAGCACTCCTTTTTCCACCTAAGGAGCCTGTATTGCCAATTTCATTTGCACCAATATTACCTATCTTCGTACCACTTGAAGACCACACCCTACATTTCCCTCAACCACATGTTGAAGGGAACATCATTCTTGCATTATGCCCTCTTGAGGAACCTTCTTTTCCTACTTCTCCTCTACCTATAGAGAGTAGTACCCCACCCACTCCACCTTTTCACTTAGAGTAGTCAACATCATCTACTCCTATAATAGACAAGAGACTTATTGTGCCTACTCAAATTATACCATTCTTACCCCTTCTTTTACCTATGGAGGATCATACTTTACCCATGTTACACCCACATGTTTAGGGATCCATAATACCTATGCTTTACCCTCTTGAGGAACCTTCTTCACCTACCTCCCCTCCACCCATGGTAGACCATATCTTTTCTCCCATATTTATCGAAGAGGACCTCATTATGGTTCTTTCTTATATTTGGCCCAAAGTAGTAGAAAACAACAATTTCCCTCTCTCCCAAACACTGAAACCTTCAAAAGATAGAACTATAAGGACTACATCAACTTTGTCTAAACCTTTATTACATTTGGTGAATAGTCTAGAATTTCTTGACTCCACAAAACTAGACCATGCAACATTTTGGGACCATATTAAAACTCCTTATCCAACACAATGAATGTCAACCTTTACTACTAACCCTCTTACTACCCTTTACCCAAAGGTTTTTGACCAAACTAGAGTTTTTCACCAAATATACCAAAATTTCAACCATCTATGTCAGAATCCTCACCCTCATAAGAATATACCCCATTAAATTAAATCAGGCCCTTAGGTGTATGCCCCATTTCTAATTCAATTCATCCATAGGTGAAATTAAATTTAACTCCTAAACCACAAGTTGGATTTTCATAGCCTAAATTATAGAAAAATTTTAATCCCCTTAGATCTCATCAATCCCTTCTTCAACCCTCAAATTTACCATCCATTTTAGGGCCATAGCCCTTTACTTTAGTTGGAATATTACCTAACCAAGTAAAACAAAAGGTTAACCTACCTCCATCCTGCCTTTGCCATGTGGTAGGCCTCTCACATCTGACACTAAGGAAGTGACAACAAAACATGTAACTCTACCATCACCAAATAAGATACCACATAAAATTGCCTTTTCAACACTAAAACAAAACAAGGTGTCCACTCTTATTAGTACAATAAGTGCTAGCCTACTTGTAGGCTCTCAAAGCATTTTACTACATCAATTATTACAATATTCCATAATAACTCTTCCTTCCATTAATCCTTATAGTCCTCTTGGAATAAAGCCATCTTGGTTTAATGATACACAAGTGTGTTTATATCATCATTCACCTAGACATGATGCTAAGAGTTGTAAATCCGTCATGACAGTCATTCAAAAATACTTTGATATTGACACTCTATTCAATGATACTCCCATTAACCTTCATATTATTCTAGCTTTGTCATCTACAGTGCCTCCTACTATTCCACTTAAGTTCAAACCCAAAGATGTCATCGTAACCCCTTTACCACCTCCTTCACCAACATTTCAAATCAACATAATTAATGTGGCCACATGGTCATAAAACCAAAAAGATAAAGCTAAAGAAAAGGTCACTACTCCTTGGGCTCATCCTTTCACCAAAGAAACTCCACCTCCTAATCCTAATATTTCCATCTTGCATGTTCCTAAAATAACACGTTCAGACATTATTCAAAGTTTAATGGTGAAACAACTTCACCAAACACCTATGAAAATGTCTTTGTATGAGTTAATCTAAAACTCATTCCAATACTATCAAGCTTTGATTAGTGGTTTACAAGTGATTGAGGTAAAATTGGATTATACCCAACCTCTTGTAGCTTTGGTTGGCTCCCTCAATTCCATATCCTTTATTTCTTTTAGTGATTCAGAAATTCCACTTCAACATCCTGAAGATCAGGATTCCACTATTTTTATTACCACATATATTGATCAAACTCATGTTAAGAGAGTCATGATTGATGGGGGAGATAGTATTAATATTATTTCCACCCATGCCTACAAATATCTATCCCTTACCTACAATTGGATGTCTCAAACTGATATGGTACTCCATTCCATTAATGATACTATAGCTACTATGGTGGGCACTATTATCTTACATATCTATGTAGGTCCTTACACAATTCTCAAGCTCTTCTATGTTATGAAAGGAGAGTTACAATATAACATACTACTTGGATGACCTTGGATACATGCTATGGCATGTGTACCCTCAAATTTTCACCGCTATGTCAAGTTTAAACATGATGGACAAGTACATGTTATACCTACTGACCCACCTCCATTTAAAACATGTAACATGACCTATAGTCCCAATGATGTTCTCATCCCATTAAAAACATCATCTTCTCTACATGATACTCATGAATCTTCTACAAGCTCCAATCATTTGGTTACACAAATACTAACAACACAAATTTTTGATAAATATCCCATGGAGGAGACCTTTCAATGTTTGTCACTCAGTGAATATCATTTTTAAACTCTCGACATGTTTTATACTCCATAAGAGTATGGAAGGCTTCACATGCACCTAAATTATGATCCCCATTTTGGGATGGTCATCCCTTATGGCCCCCCTAACCTTTGAACTAATTTCACATATGGGGAAGTTGATCAAGATCTCACTATTAGCAATCCCTCTTCTTCACCACAACCATTTACCTATGACTTCTCTTTCCTGAGTAACCCTAGATTCACTCACACCTATCTCCATAGGTATGCCTATAAAGGATTTGGTTTGGTGTGTTACAAATAAGTTGCCCATATGTACATTAAATATCTTACTAACAACACCATTGAAAATGCCAAAAAGAGGCATGGAGTGGGATATAATGAATAAAATAAAATTAGTAAAACCTGCCATGAACTAGTTGTCAAAGAACTAGCCTCTCTTTCTCCACCATCACCTACCAAATTGAAGGTATCTATACCTCCTATTTTTTTTAATAAATGCCATCCATTTGGGGCCTCTCACCTATTATCAGGGTAAGGAAATAAGTTCCCTTCCTCTTATTCATCATAAAATAATTGATGAAGACTCTCCCACTATTAACATTGTCCAATGTTAAGTGACTATGCAAATCTCACTTATATGGGTGTGAATGCTTCCTATATCCAAATATCACTCCCATCTAAAACACAAGCTATGTTAAATGAATCAACTATTGACATCAACCTGCCCTCTCATGATAACCCTCATGTCCTTAAGATTGACCAATATTTAGATTCCTCTAAACACTCTGATTATGACACATTTATTAATGACCATAGCAAAACCTTTGCTTTGTCTTACAATGACATGCTTGGTATTGACCCCTCTATCATCACCCATAACATTGTCACCAATTGAGATGATAAACCTATTAAGTTGAAGCTTCACAAAATACATCCTCATATTAATCTCTTTATTAAAGAAGATCTCCAATGCCTCCATTCTATAAACTTTATCCAACCCATTGACTACCTATAATTGATTTCCAATATTTTTCCTATCACAAAAGTCACTGGGGGAATCCACATTTGCATCGAATATCATGATTTAAACCTATCTTGTCTAAAAGATGATTTCCCATTACCAAGTATTGACTAATTTATTGATCTAATGACTGGCCATGAGATACTATCACTTATAGATAGATTCTCTAGATATAATAAAATCCTAGTTACTCCTGAGGACCAACACAAGACAACCTTTATTACCCCATGGGGGACTTTCTATTATTGAGTCATGCCTTTTGGCCTAAATAATGTTGGTGTAACCTATCAATGTGCTATGACCTACATTTTCCATGATCTCCTACACAAAATTATGGAAGATTATGTGGATGACTTACCAATTCTAAACTTTTTCAAGAAAACTTGATGATTCTCAAAACCATATTTACTCATCTCCTCTAATATAACATTTGACTAAACCCAAAGAAATCTATCTTTGGTGTTGTTGATGTAAGAGATTGCACCCTTAGTAGGAGGTCGAGCTTCTACCTTCTCTTCACAACTATGGAAACTCCCCTCTCGCCTATGAAACTGGCAAAGCTAGAGGGGAGAGTCTCTAGATAAGGGCTAGCTCCCTTTGATGCATCATATTTGTTCCAGCAAGTACAAATACATACATGTATAGATATATAAACTGGGGTGATGAAAAGGGAGAAATATTGCAGGAATATAAACTACTCTAAGGAGGTAATACACCAAAATGAAATGACCTTCTCACATCCACACTTAAAACCAGACAAATGCATACATACGCTTTAGACTTGGTAGAAGGACCAGGCTACAAGAAAATGGTAGGGAGGCTCTCATGAAAACCTAGAAAATAGAGACTCAACAAGGTGCTATGAAATGCACACTGTAAGTAACCTCTTCTATTCTACACTCTCAAATAGAGCTCTTCTCCTGTCAGCTGCAAAATGGCACCTTGTAGATAACAGGTATGTTGGTGTTGGACCTGTGAAAGCATCAAGAGACAATGACTGCACACAAACAACACTCAAGACATACATAGAAATATCTATCCAAGAAGAGGTGAAAAAAATTACATTTATTGATTCAGGTGAAATTTTGCTGGGGCTATGCCTTACAAATGTGAAAGATGTTTCTTAAAATGACAAGTCTTCAATATATAGAAGCAAGAAGGCCCATTTGGCACTTCTTTTTTTACAAGTGGCCTATCACGTCCCTTCATTGGGAAGAAAAAGTCACTCAAAACATTAATGAGCTGTGCACTTTGTCTATTTGAAATCTACCTTTTCAAGGTCAATACACAGTTTGTCTACTCATTAAATGTAAAATGGAGAAACTAGTTGCATTGCTAGTTGTTTACATCCCCAATGATCGATTCGCAGGAACTATTTCACCTGCCGAAGTCACTTCTCAAATTGGCACCACTTAAACTAATTTCTTACTCTTTCCATGCTTATCTCCTTGTCTTTTCTCAATTTTGTCTCTTTTGGCTCCTTCAGCCCTCGGGGGTGAATTCTTAGCGGGTCGCTGCATTCTGGCCCCTTGGTTAGCTCTCTCTCAATTTGAAAACAAATGGCCATTTTGTTTCACTAAATTTGACATTCATACAGCCATCATTGGTTTGAAAACCAATGGCTAACTTGTTTTATTAATTTTGATGTCCTCTAGGACATCATCATCCCCATCAAAATGTCATCAGGTCTTCATGGCTTCTCTGTGGCTTTGCTTCCTCTTAGCACCTTTTCAGGGGAAGGTGACCCTCTAGCTCTTTGAAAGTGTCCCCTTTACATTTGGTCAAGAGTCCCCCACAAGGGAACCTACCCTTTGGGGTCCTTCAGTGGGTCCTTTGGTCCTCTGAATTTTTCCCCGTGTCCCCGTAGATAATTTTCCTCGATTTTGTTTATTTAGTGTATTTTCTATGGGCTTTTGTCCATGGACATTTTCCCGCAGACAAAAATTCCACAAAAACTCTACCCAGCCTTTGTTTTTTCTGATTTGAGCTACATCCAAATTCCTTTAGAATTTTTGTCTGAAGGAATTCCTTTGGAAAAAAAGTTTGAAGGAGTTTGAGACTTAGTCACTTTTGACAAAATTTGAACTTTAAACTTTGAACAAAACCAAACTTACTCGAGTCTTTTTCTTTTGAAGCACCTACCCTCCACTAGGGCATTTTGATCTTGAAGACTCCCCTTCGGCCAAGGGCATACCCTTGAACCAAGCCGTTGAACCAAAAATGGTTCAACAGTTCAAGGGTTTGACCATTACACACTGATGAATTAGTGAACCAAGGCTAATGAACTTCTTGCTTTGAACCAAAGCCCATTGAACCAAAAATGGTTGAACGGTTTAATGGTTCAACCATTGATGAATCGAGATGTTAAACTTGAAGATGGACCTTTTGAACCAAAGGTCATTCAACCACTTGAACTAGGATATGAACCAAACTCATTGAACTTGTGCAACTTGAAAATGACTGGCATGGATAGCAAGGGAAGAAGGGGACCAAAAATTTTGCCTGGGGCAAAATTTGGTCAACAAATTGGTGACTCCCAGGGGAAGCATGCCTGCTATGCTTAAAGACTAGTTGCTTTGTAGTCCATTAGGCACGGATTCAGATTGTAACTTTAAAAATAACAACCCCAATAATTTAGAACCAAACACACAGATCTACCTCTAAGGAAAAGAAAACACACACAAGACTAAGAAAATTACTACTTGTGCAACAACACTTAGGGAAAATAGGGAAAGAAAACAAAGGGAAAATATATACAGATGAAAGGAGACTCAATGGCAATGCTTCAGATGTATCCCATTAAATGGGATATGCAATTATTCACCATCCAACTTGGAGAGTTAAAATGCATTATGCTGCCTGCACTGAGTAATTATGTAAGGACAGCTCCATAGGGCATCAAATTTTGCATGCTTTCCAAGCTTAGCTCAATCTTCATCCCATTTTAAGACAATGTCTCCTTTAGAGAAATATTTTGATGAAGATTTCTTGGTGAAGTTTCTTTTTACTTGTTGTTGGCGACTGGTCATAGAAGCCATAGCCCGGTCCCTTACCTCTTAGAGATCCATTAGCTCACATAGCCTGACCTCCATGCTACTTACTTCTTCAAATTGTAGCTGGTGAGTGAGGTCCAGTGCTGGCAATTCAAGTGAGATGGGAAGCCTAGCTTCCCTTCCATATACAAGCATATTGGAGAGTTTTTGATTGCTCTCTTTGAAGTGATTCGATCATCCCATAGAGCTATCTTCAGCTTGGCATGCCAAGTCCTCTAATTTTCTTCCATGGTCCTCTTTATGATTCTAATCAGATTTTTGTTGGTGAACTCAGCTATCCCATTCCCCTATGGGTAATAATTGGATGAAGTGCTGAGGTATATGCCATACCTTAGCACCCATTCACTTATTTTGGTTCCTAGAAAAGCCAAGGTGTTATCTAAGATTATGGTGGCTAGGACTCCAAATCTTGTTACCAGGTCCTCATAAAACTCCAGGACCACACTTTCATTTGCCTCTTTTAGAGCAACAGCCTCCACTAACCTTGTGAAATAGTCCATAGCAGTCAGGACCCATTTGTGTTTAGCACTGGAGGGAGGATTGATCATCCCTATGAAATCCAAGCCCCACTACATGAATGGTTGCTCCACCTAAATAGGCTATAGACGCATGGTAGCCAACCATTGTTTCCCATAAAAAAGTGCACACTTTTGGCACTTTCTTAACCAGGCATGGGTGTCCTTGAAAAGAGTGGGCCAAAAATAGCCAGCTCTCATTATCCTTGCTATAGTAGCTCTAGGAGCAAAATTACTGCCTACTAGCCCATCATGGAACTCAGCCAGTACCTTATCAGCTTGGTTTGGGTCAATGCATCTTATAAGGACCCTAGAGAGATCCTTCTTAAACAATACTTCATTAACCAGGACATAAGGGAGAGACTGGAGCCTAAAATACCTTCTTTTAGTCCTATCAAGACCCTGTGGGCACTCACCAGTGAGAAGGAAATACCTCAGGTCCAACATCCAATCCTTTATGACAGTTGGTTCTGCTACAGTGGTTGCATCATGAATTAGCAAGCTATCTTCCCTTTTTTGCTTGAAGTCTATAGCAAGCTATTTGCATAAGCCTCTTCCCCTCACTAGCTTGGTGATCTTGATGTCTACATCATACTCCATCACTTTGGTGATCCACCCTGCTCTCTTCTCATTTAAGTCTCGATTGGTCAAGAAATCCTTGACACCAGGATGTGGGACCATGAGGTGAATCCTACCGTTAGACAACATATGCCTAAATTTCTTCAGGCTCTACACTACTGCCAGGACTTACTTCTCTACATACGTGTATCTAATTTGAAATTCTCTAACCCTTGGCTAAAAAAGGCAAGTGGCTACTCGAGGTCATCACCATTTGCTTGGGTAAGCATGGCAGAGATCACCTCTTGATTACTAAAAGTGTAGAGGTTAAAGTCTTTGTTGAATTTAGGGCTGATCAAAGTAGGAGCTTGGGTTACAGCCTACTTGATGGATTCAAAACTGTCTTTTCTTTGTGTTGTCCACTTGAACTCCTCACCCTTCCTTAGCATAGAGGTTAGGGGCTTGACTATCTCTATGAAATTTGGAATGAATCTTTGAATGAAATTTATCCTACCAAAGAAGCTCTTCAAGCCTTTCTTGTGATTTGGTAGGGACATCTCTAGGATAGATTGAACTCTCTCAGGGTCAATGGATAAGTCCTCCTTGGACATGATGTGGCCAAGGACTTTCCCCTCATGAACAACAAACACGTATTTCCTTAGATTAAGAGAGATGTTGAATTCCCTGCACCTTTCAAAAATCTGCCTGAGGTGTTCTATGTGTTGGCTCACTTCCTTGGAGAATACCATCACATCATCGATGTAGACCATCACATTGTTGTTTATCAAGCCTCCAAAAGCCATGTCCATGGCTTGCTAAAAAGTAGCACCATCATTAGATAGCCTGAATGGCATCTTCTTATAGGCAAACATTCCCCATTTAGTGGTGAAGGCCATTTTGTGCTGGTCATAGCCTTGCACTAGAATCTGATTATACCCTGAATAACCATCCAAGAGGGAGAAGCACTCGCTACCAATTACCTTCTAAAGGATCTAATCTATGCTTGGGAGGGGATAATGGTCTTTTAAAGAGACTTTATTAAGGTCTCTAAAATTGACACATAGCCTGATCTCCCCATTCTTCTTTCTAATAGGAACAAGGTTGGCCAGCTAGGAGGAATGCTTGATTGGAAATATAATTCCAAAATCAATCAATTTGGCCAGTTCCCTCTACATGAGGGGCTCAATTGTCAGATTGATAGGTCTTTGCTTCTGCATGACTAGCTTGGTGCCTTCTTCTAATTTGATGGTGTGCTAGGCGAGCCTTGGGTCGAAGCCCTTCAAGTCACTATAATCCCATGCAAAAACATTTGTGAATTCTTGACACAATAAAATGAAAGCTCACCTTTCTTAAATCATGCAAAATTTTATAGGCACAAGCAGCTTGTCCTTGAAGATCTAAACCCTTTCATAATTCTCCTCTTTGGTTGTGATGCATGCCTTGTCATTTCTTAATTGGTCATCTCTGTTGAAGATGCTCTCAATCATGACCAAACCTTTAGGGAGCTTATTGTTCTTCAACTAAACAATCTAATTGCCATATTGCTACTACAATTTTGCCTGATTCTATGTTACAAACTTAGTTTCCTCCTATAGGAAGAAAGCTATTTGTTGGTCACTTTCAAAAACTTGCCAACTTGCAATGTTGTCCAGGACAGAGGGCTGAACCACCACTTTCAAGTGGTGTGAACCATAGTCTTGACTTATTTCCTTGGAAACATTAAACTGAGCACCAATTGCTGCTAGCCTATCCACTTGTTTGTTTTGCTCTCTTAGAATGGAGGTGATATTGAAAGCGAGTAAATCTTCCACCAAATCCTAGAACCTATGCTTGTAAGACTTCAGCAAGGAATTCTTGGTCATATTCAAGCCTTTCACCTAATTTACAATCAGCTCGATGTCTCCCAAAACTTGCAACTCCTTGATCCCTCTTTTTCTTGCCCATTCCAGCCCATGGATAAGGGACTCATATTATGCAACATTGCTTGTGCAAGAGAAATGGAAATGGAAAGCTGAAAAGGACCTATCCTTTGAAGGGGAGACTAACATCACCCCACCACCAACTCCCAGCCTACTTCTGGAACTATCAAAATACAGCTACCATAGACCAAGGTCCTCTTGGCTTGCCTTCATTATATTTGGTATGAAGGCACCCTCTTCATGCATATAGTAGACTCCAAGGTCTGCCTCCTCAATGAACTTGTAAGGATCATGTTCAAAGTTATCATTTCCCCACTCATCCAAGAGTAGGTCTGCAACTCTTTCAAGAGCAGACGATGGAGATTGGTTTATCTGGGACTCTTTTGGGTTGATAATGGTGTAACTATCATTTTATACCTTGGGTGAGTATGGTTCTAGATGGTCCTTATAGAGTGGCTTAGACTCAATTTTTACCTTCGTCCCATACTTGGTTTTAAAAACCAGATATGACCAATTCACTACTAGATACCAACCTATCTTTGATGTGAAGTCTTTAGACAAGCAAATTGTAAATAAGGATGAACATCTACTACCACTATATCATGGGTAATTGAGAAGGTTTGGAAACCATGCAATATCAAGCCTAAACCCTTTACAATCCCAACTATTTTTGTAGGTGTCCCATCTAGCTACATGACTCCTTTATTCATCTCTTCATATTTCAGTCCCATCTTGTCAGCTATGCACTTGGGCATCACTGAGGTGCTAGCCCCACTATCTATTATGTATTTATGTACCAAGAAATCCCCTATGACCAAGGATACATAGAAAGGGGGAATTTTCTCTTCCTTCTTTACTTGACCTAAAGTGGAAGGCTATCTATTTGTCATCAAGACATTATCAGTGCTTGTTGGGATAGCTTGATGATCCAACTCATGAAATTCCTTCTTCAATACGTCCTTCTATCCTAAAAGAGACAATTAATCCCATAAAGAGATGTTCATATGCAGCTTCTTCATCTGGTCCACTATATTGACTTGGGGACTACCTCCCTTCAAGCTTTCTTTAGGGCTGATTCCAACTTGAGCTGCAAGCTGAGGGGCTGAAGGTACACATGGCTATCTAAAATTTGGGGCCTTCAAATTTGAGTGTGATGGAGAAGGTGCTACTACCACTTGGGTGGTAGCCTGGGCTTCTCCCATTTCTCTTCTCTTAAATCTTATGTTGGCTGCAACACAGTCAGCTTGATTATTTGTAGTGCCCACATAATTCACTAAATAAAATTCCCATTCTAGATGATTCATGAGGGTAGAATCTGGCTAGGCCTGATTGCTACTTGTGTTGGGTTGAGTTGGAGCCTCAAAAATTTGGGAATGAGTAGCTGCCTAATTGTCTACATTCTAAAAATAACTCATCATCTCATTTGTGTAAACAACTTGTTCTTGACCATATCCCATGGTCAAACAACTTGGTTGTTCCTGTACTAGATTGTTTTGAAACGGCACCATGACTTTAGATGATGAAGGGGGGCCTGGGTTATGGTTTTGACATAGTTTGGTCTGAGTGAGCTGACCCTATCCTTAATTATAGCCTTGAAAAGGGGGTCTAGGGGCTTGACCATAATGTTGATATCCCTGGTTCAGCCTGTTGCTTTGAGCTTGCTACCTTTTAAGAGCTACAATTTCATTTGACATGCTTTGCAATATAATTTTAACCTCATGAAGTTCATTGGATGAAACATCAACTGGTTTCTCTATGGTAGGCAGAGGATCCAATATGGGAGCAACAGTCTGAATTGGAGGCAACATTTCTAGGAAAAGTGGCATGTGAGGCTTAGGGGCTATTTTCCCAGCCTGTACTAAGCAATTTTTAGCTGCTATGGCTATGTCATAAGTAGCAGGTAGTCTATGCCCTCCCATAGATTAGATCATCACAACAATATCACTATTTAATGCCTTTAAATAGTACAATAAAGCATAGCTAGGAGTTGGTCTTACTAGGATGGGAATTCTATCCCAAGTCTTTTGAAACTGCGTGTTAGAATCTTGCATATACTCATGTGGAGCTCTCTTTATAGTTGTCAGCTACTTAGTAAGCAAGAGGCCATCACTCTTTTCCCTAAAACAATCTATCAACTGAGTACCCAACTCATTCCAAGAATGTATTGAATTTATAGGCAAAGTTTCATACCAGTCAAGAGCCTTGCATTTGAGAGATAATTCTAGCAATTTGATGGTAATATTTTCCTTTATTACATTGTGAATATTACAGAGGTTAGCAATATTCCTAATATGCTCAATGACTATAATGGGCCCCTCTCCATCGAAAGAAGGCACATTTTTTAGGGCTATTCCTAGAATTGGATCATAACGTGGGAGATTTAAGGGGCTTTGACCACGAAAAGTTGCAAAAGGTAGTGCCATCATTGGGATGGGCTATAATTGGGGCTCTGCTTCATCTGCATCCCTTACAATAGGTCTAGGAGGATTTCTTGTTGGATAAGGATGGGTCCTCTCAAATCATAGTATTTTTGCAAAGTTTAAAGGCAACTCAATGAAATCAAAAGGAACCCCTTTTGAAGCAAACCTTGTGGTGACTTTAGGCATAGAAAGTTAAAAAACTAGTCTTAATTTGAAAACTAAAGCTCTTACCAGTGGAGTCGCTAGATGCTAGAAAATTTTGAATTACTATGACAAGACTAGCATCAATCCTGAAACCTTACTGATTTGTCAATTTGGGTCCCACTAGGCATGCCAAAACTATTGATGCAAGATATTGCACCCTTGGAAAGAGGTCGAGCTCCTACCTTCTCTTCACAACTATGGAAACTCCCCTCTCACCTGTGGGACTGGCAAAGCTGGAGGGGAGAGTCTCTAGATAAGGGCTAGCTCCCTTTGATGCATCATGTTTTTTACAGCAAGTGCAAATATATACATGTATAGATATATAAACTGGGGGGATGAAAAGGGAGAAAGATTGTAGGAATACAAACTACTCTAAGGAGGTGATACACCAAAATGAAATGACCTTCTCACATCCACACTTAAAACTAGACAAATGCATACATATGCTTCAGACTTGGTAGAAGGACCAGGCTACAAGAAAATGGCAAGGAGGATCTCATGAAAACCTATAAAATAGAGACTCACCAAGGTGCTATGAAATGCACACTGTAAGTAACCTCTTCTGTTCTACACTCTCAAATAGAGTTATTCTCATGTCAGTTGTAAAATGGCACCTTGTAGACAATAGGTATGTTGGTGTTGGACCTATGAAAGTATCAAGAGACAATGACTAAACATAAACAACACTCAAGACATACACAAAAATATCTATCCAAGAAGAGGTGAAAAAAGCTACATTTATTAATTTAGGTAAAATTTTGCCAGGGTTGCGCCTTACAAATGTGAAAGATGTTTCTTAAAATGACAAGTCTTCAATATTTAGGAGAAGCAAGGAGGCCCATTTGGCACTCCTTTTTTTACAAGTGGCCTATCGTGTCCCTTCATTGGGAAGAACAAGTTGCTCAAAACATTAATGAGCTATGTGCTTTGTCTATTTGAAGTCTACCTTTTCAAGGTCAATACACAGTTTGTCTACTCATTAAATGTAAAATGGAGAAACTGGTTACATTACTAGCTATTTGCATCCCCAATGATCGATTCACAAGAACTGTTTCACCTGCCAGAGTCACTTCTCAAATTGGTGCCACTTGGACTAATTGCTTGCTCGTTCCATGCTTGTCTCCTTGTCTTTTCTCAATTTTGTCTCTTCTGGCTCCTTCGGCCCTTAGGGGTGAATTCTTAACAGGTCACTACATTTTGGCCCCTTGGTTAGCTCTCTCTCAGTTTGAAAACAAATGGCCATTTTGTTTCACTAACTTTGACATTCATATGGTTGTCATTGGTTTGAAAACTAATGGATAACTTGTTTTGTTAATTTTGATATCCTCCGCGACATCATCATCCCCGTCAAAATGTCATCGGGTCTTCATGGCTTCTCTACGACTTTACTTCCTCTTAGCACCTTTTTGGGGGAAGGTGACCCTCTGACTCTTTAAAAGTATCCCCTTTGCATTTGGTTGAGAGTCCCCTGCAAGGGCACTTGCCCTTTGAGGTCCTTTGATAGGTCCTTTGGTCCTCTAGATTTTTCCCCGAGTCCCCGTAGATAATTTTCCTAGGTTTTATTTATTCTATGTATTTTCCATGGGCTTTTGTCTACGGACATTTTCCCATGGACAAAAATTCCATAGAAATTCTACCCAGCCTTTGATTTTTTTGATTTGAGTTGTGCCTAAATTCCTTCAGACTTTTTCTCTGAAGGAATTCCTTTGGGCAAAAAGTCTGAAGGAGTTCAGGACTTAGTCAATTTTGACAAAATTTGAACTTTGAACTTTGAACAAAACCAAACTTACCTGGGTCCTTTTCCTTTAAAGTGCCTTCCCTTTGATAGGGCAATTTGAACTTGAAGACTCCCCTTCAGCTAAGGGCATACCCTTGAACCAAGTTGTTGAACCAAAAATGGTTTAATGGTTTAAGGGTTCAACCATTGTGCACTGATGAACTAGTGAACTAAGGCTGATGAACTTCTTGCTTTGAACCAAGCCCATTGAATCAAAAATGGTTCAACAATTTAATGGTTCAACCATTGATGAATCGAGATGTTGAACTTGAATATGGACCTTTTGAACCAAAGGTCGCTGAACCACTTGAACCAGGCCATGAACCAAACTCACTGAACTTGTGCAACTTGAAAATGACTGGCATGGATAGCAAGGGAAGAAGGGGACCAAAAATTTTGCTTGGGGAAAAATTTGGTCAATAGGTGTTCTTTTTGGTAAGATATTAAGTTTTATCATTTATCTCCATAATATCAAGGTTGATCCTGCTAAGGTTAAAGCAATCCTAGAGATGCCTCCACCTAATAATATCAAAAAACTCCATAGCCTATAAGGCAAACTTCAATCAATTCACCACTTCATTTCCTAGTTTTTAGATCATTGCCAACCCTTTCACCATCTCCTCAAAAAGGATATCTCTTTCAATTGGAATACAAATTACCAAGAAGCTTTTGATCCACTTAAAAATACCTGCTTTCCCCATTGGTTCTTATTCCACCTATGTAAAATTAGCCTTACTACCTATACATCTTTGCAATAGACCATTATTTAGGTGTTATGATTGCACATCAAGATGACCAATGTTGAAAGCATGTGGTTTACTATATAATCTACACACTTATTGATTATGAGACTTGATATACCCATATTGAAAAATTTTGCCTTGTTTGGTCTTTTCTACCTCCAAGCTTCATCATTATCTCCTAAATCACAAAACATATGTGGTCACCCATACTAATCCCTTTAAATACATGTATTCCAAACCATATCACAACCAATGTGTATCTCAATGGCTCATGCTTCTTATTGAATTCAATTTAGAGTTCATTAAACAAAAGTATATTAAAGGGAAAACAATCACTAACCAGTTAGTTGTTGCCCCATTATTTGATAATCAACCTTCAAACAATAAAATTCCCTAATGAATCTATTAAAATGCTCTCCACCGATGGCATCTCCTATCAAATAATGATGTTCTTTGATGGATCTAAATGCCAACATGGTGGAGGTGCAGGGGTCATTCTTATTCCTCTAGATGGTGAGCATATGTCTTTGTCATTTAAACTAGATTTTGAATGCACAAACAATATGGTTGAATATGAAGCTTTGATTCTAGGACTTCAAACAACTCTCTTCATGGGTATCAAATCCATAACCATTTTTTGTGATTCTCAACTAGTGGTTAACTAGGTTAATGGTTCATACCTATACAAAAATGAAATTTTATAATGATATGAATATCATGTAGATATGATATTGGGATCATTTGACTCTTATCTCTTGAAAACTATTCCTTGATCCACAAACAAGTTTGCTAACATGATGGCTTCACTTGATTCACACATACCCTCTTCATCCTCCTCTTCAAAAATCTATGTCACCATGCATCGCTTAACATTTCCCTTCTATGTCTTAGCTAACATCCTCTTTTTCAAAAATGTAACAGCCAACCCATAATACTTATGGTATAAACAACTCATAGATTATCTTTCCTTCTGTATTACCCCTTTTGATCTCTCTAATAATTTGAAACATGAATTCATAAATCTAATACTTATTACACTATACTATGGGGACTTCTCTACAAGTGAGGTTTATATGGTCTTCTCCTTAGATGCCTAACTAGTAATGAGAATCCCTTTGCTATTATGGAAGTCCATGATGGGATTTGTGGTGGGTATTTCAATGGTCACATAGTTTCCAAGTGTATCCTTTGACTAGGCTATTATTGGCCCACACTTCATCAAGATTATGCTAATTGCATTTGGCATTGCATAAAGTGTCAATAAAATGATAGCCTCCTTCACATTTCTAGTCATGCATTACAAGTCACCAAATACTTTTGGCCCTTCTCCTAATTGGACTTAGATTTAATCAGAGAGATTAACCCTTATTCATCCCTCTATCATCATTATATCATTACTGGCACTGAATAATTCACCAAGTGGGTCAAGGCCATCCCTCTCATCTCCACTAAAGCTAAAAAAATTGTTGACTTCATCAAACATCACATTATCTATCATTTTGGTGGCCCTCATAATATTATAATAGATAACAGCAAGTATTTAAAAAAAGACTATTCAGAGTCTTTGTGATATATTTGGAATCAAATTAAGCTCATCATATTATCCACAAGCTAATGTAAAATCATAATATTCTAATAAAACATTGACCAAAATTCTCATGAAGGTATTCAATGATATGGGTAAGGACTGGCACACACACATTCCTTTTTCTTTATAGGCCTATTGCACTAGCATTCAAACCCCTATGGGTGCTACACCTTTTTCATTAGTATATGGGATAGAGTTTGTTTTGCCTCTAGAGGTTTAAATTAGTTATCTTCACGTTTATCTACAAGACATACTTACTAATGATGACTTTTGCCAAGAATGTTTGTCTCAACTTGAATTGCTTGATGAACACCATCTCATAGCCTTCAACCACCTCCAAATATATCAAGAGCATATAAAATGTTCTTATAATGAAAACCTCAAAGAGCAAGATTTTAATATAAGAGATCTCATCTTAAAATAAAATCAACATGTGATGAACATAGAGAAAAGCAAATAGGGTAAGTTTTCTCCTAATTGGCTTGGACCTTATATCATAACTCATTAGTATGACTTAAGAGCTTATCACTTGTCTTCTCTTGAAGGAAGGCCAAAACTTGAGCCTTTAAATGACTTACACCTATGACCATTCTCTTGTTAATTGAGTGTCACTTTACTTTATGTTTAACTTGAGTTCATCCCTTGAGCATCCCTATTACATTCATTTCCCTTCCTCTTCACCCTTACTCCTATACACTTAGTTAACTTACATAGTGGTATGGATTTTTCATCAAAATGGAAAAATACTAATCATTTATAGTCTTGTCCATGACTAGAATAAATTAAAAAAAAAGGGATATGTGACAAAGTTATAAAATCTTAGGTCATGCTTTTTAGCATAGACTTCTCCCTTGAAGGATAGTTATTAAAAATTAAAAACAAATGCTTAGACCACTCCCTTGAAGGATGGCTAAGCCAAGATTTTCTCTCAAAGGGAAAAACAACTGAAAAGGGATCCTCATAGATTTATATGACCTTAACACATATAAAATCCCATTATAATATTCCCGCATTGATCGACTTACACCACCAAAAAAAATCTTTAAGTCATGGACTTGCCTATAGTATCTATTGAGTCACCCAAAATAGGGGCATATCATCCCTACTTTGTAATTTATTCTACCTAACCATTTTCCCTCATTTTACCCTTTTTCCCCTCATACTCTTTTAAGGGACTATGAAGCTCACTTAATATAAGGTAAATGTGACACTTCTCTAATAAACACAATGGTTCAAAGACATAAGGCATGAAAGAGGCTCATTTTCTTGAGCCTATTTATGTCCTAATTATGTTCTTTACTAATACATGAGCATTCTACCTCTTTATTTTCCCATCCACATCACATGTTGATATTTCTATTTGAGATGAAGAGACAATATCATACCAACACTAACAAAGCCTATTCAATTTATTTTATGTATATAGCATCACAAATATGGAAAAATGCTGAAATAAACTAACATAACTAATCTATTCATTTTAAGCATACACCATCATGAAATATGGAAAAATGCTAAGATGAAACTAATCAACCAACTATGCATATACCATCACATATATGGGAAAGGCTAGTCTAACTTAACTAACATGATCAAAATTAACATCAAAATTAACATAGCATAACATAATAACCATCCATATCATCATCATCATCATCATAATCACAAAAAACAGATCTCAACATAGCAATAAATGTACATCTCGTGTGTGTGTGTGTGTGTGTGTGTGTGTGTGTGTGTGTGTGTGTGTGTGTGTGTGTGTGTGTGTGTGTGTGTGTGTGTGTGTGTGATCAAAAAATATGTCCATAATTACATCATCATAAAATCATATCTCTCTCTCAAAATATACATCTCACATCTTCAGCTCATAGGCTGGTATACATATAACAAATATAATAAAAATTGGCAAACTCTGACACTCAGGGTCCTCAAGGCTCTCCACATGGTTATGAGGAGGCAGTGTCATTACCACTCTTAGTCTGTCTATGTTTGTTTAAGCTAGAAATTATAGCACATGATGTTGACCTCTCCTACTCTCTAAACTCTAAATATCTCTATATCTATAGGAACTATCTAATCACCCTCTCATAATAGGTAATATCATTTAGTATAGTCAAATATCTCACCATAGAGATAGTCTATGGAGGTCTCATAGTGACTGATGATGATCCAACCTATACTAGTCCCTATGGTGGTGGTGGAGGAGGAGTAGCCTAGTATACTACTCTCAGACTATCTCTCTATTGTCATTACAATCACTAACCCTATAAAACAATATCATGGCCCTATAGTGCTACAACTTGGCCCTATAGAGCCCCAATTTAACCCTATAACATCACCACCTACCCTCGTAAGGCTAAAAATATGCTTGTGGTGTCTCTCAAGCTTGCACTACTACATCTTGGGCTTGCACTACTATATTTTGGACCTATACCACTGCATCCCTCTCTTTAAATAGCCCCTATAAATTTTGTGGTGGCTTCCTAACCTCCACCACTAGATGTAACCCTACCCACCAACTTGTATATGCCACTATGCACCGTAGGTCTCTAATACCTAGACTTGTTGGTAGCTCCTCAAAATCTGGTCCATCTATCTCTTGGGGAAATGGTAGGGGTGCCTCTATGTCATCCCTCTAATATCAAAGGAAGGTAGGAAGAATATCTTATATTAGACCAAACTACATCCTGACCCGTGCCATGGGTATTATCTCCAACTCACTGACCCATCTCCCCTTGACCCATAGTGAGCTCTACAAATCAACAAGCTACTTTAATTATCCTCTAAAGACTGGGTATGTAAGATACAGTCTCCACAAAATATCTATAGGGATCAAGCCCTCGATTATACACCTATAGTAGTCAATGTCTCATACCACACTGTCAACTTGGGTTTGTGCCATGCCATCTCTCTACCATCTAAAACCAACCCTAAAGCTAGCCAAGATGGAAGGTAATACCAATGGTCATGTCACCATAATGTGCTCATATTCCCAATAGTGTAGTAGATGGCTGACACACAAGCTATATCACCATCATAGCCTCAAACCCCACATCTCTCTATATAATTGCACCAAAAATACTGGACCCTAAGCAAAAATAGTTCACTACTCAACCATTTATGTAGGCATACCTATCAATGTAATCATAAATCTCCTACTATCTACATTTGGTAATGCATACACCATGATTTTAATCATCATCAAGATGCTCAAATGATGGTACTCCTCATCAACTATATAAAGTGGATCATATGCAAAGCTAATAGAGTGGTAAGTCACCTCACTAACATGTTGTCCATATAAAGTAACCATATGTATATTGTGATCCTCTCTTGAGCATGTAAAAATCTCCTCACCTTGGATTGGTAGCCACAAAATCCTATACACATCCTCTTGAGTCACTATCAACTCCTCAATTAGTAGATGGAAGGTGTTGGTGGTGTGATCCCACCTCTTAATTAATTATATCATCAGGGATACATCTTGAGTGACTCAATAGTACTATTTCACTCCTCCTAACCCCATAGCTGCCATATTATCCCACTCATCTTGAGTGACATCCTTCCTCATACATGTTAATAGCCTTGATAGATGATCTCATAATGTTAGCTATATCCTCACTTGCATCCATACACAAAAATAACTCAAGTCACATACCTTTTAATATACTCTATCACCGCCTTTTTCCATTCTCACTAGGAGAAATACATTGGTCTGAAGCCCTAAATTGGGCTATGTAGGTAGCACTTATTTAACATGGGGTCTTCTAAGGTTAGCTCAACCATATGCCCACCTCACTAACTACCCTAAGCTTCATTGTATCTCTCTGTACCCTAGGCTTTATTGCCTCTCTATCTACCCTAGGCTTAACTACCTCTCTCTCTCCACCTTAGGCCTACTTGCCTATCACAATACTAGGCCTTATGGCCTATATTTTTGACTCTTGACACTATGACCTATATTTTAAGCCCTAGAACTCTCAACATTTTTAGATATTTTTCCTAGGCTCTAGGAGAACTACATTGGCTTAAGGCCTAACACCAAGCTATGTATGTATCACTCAGTCGATATGGGGTCTTCTAAGGCTAGCTCAGCCATTAAGCTAGTTGACTACTTCTGCTAGAGATCCAAAAAACACCCTTTCTATTGTTTTGCTACTTTTATAAGTCATTTATGTTAGAATTAATGTTAATTTCAATGATTTATAGGCCTATGTATCGCCTAACATTAGTAGGTAGATTCTAACCTTGGTGTCATGTCAATCGATGTCAGTGGACCTCACTGATGTTGGTGACCATTCGGCCCTAGGGCTAAATGACCTAAACCCAAACTTACCCATTTCACCTAAAAACCTACCCACATAACCCCCTAACTTATTCTACAACTACCCTACCCTATTTTCTACCCCACCTCTCAGTTAGCCTAAAAATTAAAAATACCAAAATCAAACTTCAAACCAACTAGTAGAGGCTCTTACCTCATCTCTATGTCTCCTCCTTGCTAGCACAACTTACTCTTATAATTGTGCATAACCTATTTAGTCCCCTCCTTTATTTTTCATCTCAAATCACTCTCAATATCTATTTTTTCTCTCCAATCACAAAGTTACAAATGAGTTTGGTTGGCCACCAAACCCCCTTTGGTCAGGTTTAGTTGGCCACCGATGTCAAAATTCTTGACCTAATATGCTGACATCAGTGCTTATGCCTACCAACATCAACAAAATTTCCCTAAATTTACCAATGTCAACACTTTCTATTATCAATATTGGCAAATTTAGCCAACATCAGCACCATTGCTATAATGTTTTTCCCAACAAAGCAAACCTAACTTTTCAAACTTTACCCATACACTAGGGTAACTAGAGATCACATATATCTCCCCCAACCATGAGAAACACCATTGGAGATCACTTAAATCTTTACCCACGATGAATTTTCTTGGAGATCATGAATATCTTCACAATAATTGACCCTTTTACACCATCCTTGTATGCACATTAGGATTTCCTAGCCTCTTCAAATCCTACCTAGACAACTTCTAAAATAAAAGCAAAGTACATCACCTACACCCTGTCACTCTTTACTACATACAGGTTGTTAATAATGATAATATTATGTCTCTTTCACTCTCTCTTTATCTCTTTTTTAGTTATTTATTATTCTTTTGTCTCTCAAAAGTGGACTATCATCTCTAAGGAAGTTTCACACTTCCTAGACCAAGTGCATATCTTGGCAGCCCACTCATTTAACTATTAACAAACATCTTATGGTAGTGTTTTTTTACTTATAGGTAGTCCTCCCCAGCCAAAGAGGAGTGCTCACAATGTCTGGATATGGTACATAAACCAAATCTGGGTTCATTCTGATTACTTATCCCCATACTTCTTTCTATTTTCCTTTAGACTTAAAATTGGCAAAATTTAGTGAAACATTTTTGGCACACCCGATGGGACCTTGGAGTTTTCCTTGGGTTCATTTATTGTTTTAAGCATTCATATAGGTGAATTATAGTCTAAAATTCTTTTCTTGCACTTCCTCCTTTTTTTCTCTTAAAATGAAAAATTCAATATCTTATTTTCTATTTAAAAAGCATTAAACTAAAATTGTCTTTCTTTTCTCTTTGCCTATAAAAGTACTTTTTCATTTTATTTTACAAAAAAAAATAGTCTCTTCTTTACTTCTTATTTCATGTACATTAGGATAGTGAAATTCATACTCTATTCTTATTTCATCTCTATTTTCATTCAAATCAAAACATTTTAGATTTGGGTTTAAAACTTACTGCATTTCATAGTTTGCTTGTTGCATGTTAACTCACCTAGTTAAATACAATAATTTTGAATAAATTGGAGTGAACCTATGTTACACAACCAAATAAAATTCACATAAACAAACATCTAAACTCACTTGAGAAAAGTCCCATCAAGATTTCATCATGTGGTGGATCACCTTACCCTACCCGGCTATCTTACTTGGATTTCACCACTGAGGGGAGAACCCACTCCATTCTCTGGTGGAGTATAATCTCTAGAGAGAAGGTATATTTTGGCTAAATAGCTTGGCTCGAATCTAGGTTCATGAAGTGCAGAGAGAAAGCTCCTATAAAAATCCACATACCTAGTCTAACATAGATTTCCTCTTGAGCACTAAAATTAACCTGAAACTAGCTCTAGATTGTTTTCTAGTACCATTTATAACCAAATTATCTTCTCACTATTCAATTAAGGCATAAGCCAACATGAGACTAAAAATTAATCTCTAGGACTTAATAGCTACTAGATTTATGTTTTTTTTCTACTTTTCTTTTGCCTTCTATATTTTTGAGTTGGTAAGGGCATTTTCCTATTGATTCAAAAAATCAATACTATTTCTAATACTCAATTTTTTCAACCTATTATCTCAAGTTTTCTAAGTTTTCTTCCTTCTTACAAAGACTTTCTACATCCACCATTTTACATAGTTTCAACTTCTAGTTTATTAAAACATCAATGTTTCCATCTCCCAAGATTCTACGGTGATCAACATCGATTAACCCTATCAGTATTGGTAGATTTTACTTATCAACATCAGTTATTCCACTGATGTTGGAAAACTTTTCCTATCGACATCGGTCAAGAGACTGACATTGATGATTGTGTAATTCCATCTACTCAAAATAGAAACCTAAAATGATCCATTTACCTACACTCAAACTTGGTTTTTCCTTATTCTATTACTAATACAAGTAGTAAGACTATTTAAAACATCCTCTTGTATGGTATTAACATGATATAAAGCTAAAATTCTTGATGATTATGCAATTTGGAAACCACTTCCACCTTCCCCTCTCACTTTCGATTTTATCATGGACCATACTTTAGATACAGAGCATACTCCCAACCCTAACCAAATTATTATTGTGCTTGAGGGAGATCAAGATTTTTCTAAATTTCTTGATCGTAATGTGGTATCCCTTAAACATTACCTTGCTATGAGCCAAACCCATAATTCTTTAGGTGACCCAATCTATGATATGCCAACCTCTCTAATTGAGACAACCTTAGTTTAAATTACCTCCATTTTTTTCCCCATGGTTACCCAAACCATCAATTTGATAATTAACCCAAACTATAAACAATGTTCAAAGTGTAGCATCTCCAACTACCCAATCCCACCTAAACCCTGGTGTGACTTCCCTACTTTTACAACCACAACTAGTTTATTCAAGTCACACCCCATTCTAGAATTTAGTGGTACCTATTCCATCTACCCTCATGCTTATAATTACATAATTTATGACTCACCCTTCATCTAGTGTAACCATGCCAATAATCCAACCTATAGTAACAACAACCAACCAAGGCATAGTCTCCAACCCAATGGGACAAGTCCCTTTTCTTTCCACACCCTAGCCTATGACTCATTATCCTTATGTTTCCCCAACATAACCTTATAAAACTATGGAATACACTCCCTCTACTTATTATCTTCCCTATAACTTAGGAGGTATCCCTGAAACTAATCCCCCTCCAGACCTCATTAAGATGTTGATGGACAAGATGTCTAACCAAGAGACATCCATTTTTGGTTCAAAGAATGTGTTATCTTATGATCAAATACACAGTGAACCAATTCATACTTCTGTGCCTATTCACCCTTATCCAAGCCAATGGGAACTTCCTAAATTTACTCATTTATATAGTAAATAAGACCCACAATAGCACTTGCAAGTATTTAGACATGCTTATTGTTTAATAAGAGATGATGATGTGTAACTACTTCACACTTTCCCTATCTATTTCAGGTGTGAGCTTGGATTGGTATAGATATATATCTTAGCACTCCCTTTTATCATTTACCTTACTCACACAAATATTCCTAGACCATTTCTCTATTAACATTTGTAAGAAGATTTCTATAATAGACCTTTATTCTATTAGACAATTTGATGATGAGTCTATTATAGATTTTATCGCTTATTAGAAAGGCTTGATCACCAAATATCCTTCTCCTTACCCTAACCTAATCTTATTTATCTCTTCTAAAGGGCATATGCTAAGCACATCTCATCCAAAATCTGGGTACAAACTTTCCACACATTTGATGAGGCCTTTACAATGGCATGAAAACTCAAGGTTTGTGTTATAGATGAAGGCAAAGTCAAGTTGCGTAGTAAGAATCCCAAATCCAATTCAAATGAATCCTCTAAAACTTCTCCTTCTAACCAAAAGGATAAAGACTCCACTAACATGATGGTCATTAATTCATCCTCTTCCACAACCACAAAACAATCAAATTCCTTGACTTCTCAAAATCTGACCAAGCAATTATAACAATAGTATGAACAAAGATAATACACTCCCATTGGGGAGTCATATACATCCATCTTGGATAAATTATTGTAGCAAGGTGTCATAACCCTTCCTCAAATCAAACCTTCTATATAGTTTGACCTTTCCCATCCTATCCCAACCTAGTGCAAGTAAGATGAGTTTTGTGATTACCATCAAGTTAAAGGCCACAATTCTAATAACTGCAAGACACTCAAGAACATTATTCAATATATGCTTGATAGATGTGATCTCATCTTGAATAATCTTAATTCACCCCCTAATCAAACTATGGATGTGTTCAAATAACCTTTTCCTAACCATTCACTGAATCAAAATATTGTTCAGTCCACAACTAACTTAAGTGATCTTAATATCCATATGGTTAATATGGTCTTTCCTTTACCTTTTGTTCAACTTCCCCCTCAATAGGAGACATCCATTTCATCAACTCCTCCCCCACATTCAGTGGCATCTATTTCTCATATTCTTCCTCTTTGGGTAGAAGATCTTATTTCACTCCCTCATGAAGAAGACCATCCTTTACCACTTCTTTTACCACCTGAGGAGCTTGTATTGCTAATTTCATTTGTACCAATATTACCTATCCTCTTACCACTTGAAGACCACACACTACCTAATCCTCAACCACATGTTAAAGAGAACATCATTACTACATTATACCCTCTTGAGAAACCTTCTTCACCTTCTTCTCCTCCACCTATAAAGAGTAGTACCCCACCCACTCCACCTTTGCAGTTAGAGGAGTCAGTATCATCCACTCCCATAATAGATGAGATACCTATTATGCCTAATCTAATTATACCACTCTTACTCATTATTTTACCTATAAAGGATCATCCTTTACCCATGCCATGCCCACATGTTAAGGGAGCCAAAATACCTATGATTTACCCTTTTGAGGAACCTTCTTTGCCTACCTCCCCTCTACCCATGATAAACCATGTCTCTTCTCCCATCCCTGTCCAAGAGGACCCCATTACGGTTCTTTCTTATCTTTAGCTTGATGTAGTAGAAACAATTTCCCTCTCTCCCAAAGACTACAGCCTTCTAAAGACAACTATAAGGCTTACATCAACTTTGTCTAAACCTTTCTTGCATTTAGTGAAAAGTCTATAATTTCTTGGCTCTACAAAGCTAAACCATGTAACATTTTAGGACCATCTTAAAACTCCTTATCCAACACAATAAATGTCAACCTTTACCACCAACCCTCTTACTACCCTTTACCCCAAGGTCTTTGACCAAGCTAGAGCTTCTTCACCAAAAACACTTGAAGTCCAGCCATCTATATCAGAACCTTCACCCTCACAAGAATATAGTCCATTAAAGTAGATCAGGCCCTTAGGTGTATGCCCCATTTCTAATTTAATTCATCCAAAGGTGAAATTAGATTTAAGTTCTCAACCACAAGTTGGTGTTTCATGACTAAAATTATAGAATAATTTTAAGCCCCCTAGATCTCATTGATCCCTTTTGCAACCCTCAACTTTAACATCCATTTTAGGGTCACACCCTTAAACTTTAGTATAAATATTGCCTAACCAAGCAAAACAAAAGATTAAGCTACCTCCACTCATACATTTTCCATTTGGTGTTTCTATACGATTTTTGCTTTCTACATTCAAAAGAGGAAATGAGAAACTAGAAAAAATGGTCTAAGGCTTATATGTACCTGGATGAAGTCTGCGCACCATAATCTAGACATTGTGAGAACTCCTCTTTGGTTGTGAAGGATGACACCTGCAGAAGAAAGAGACTAAAACAAAGAAGGTGTTAGATGAGGAGATGGTGGACTGCCAAGCAAAAGCTTGATCCTAGAAGTATAAAGACTTCCTTGAGGGATGTCAACCCACTGATTGATAAAAATAATGTCTGATAAAAGGCAGAATGATTAAAGACTGAAAAGGAAATGGAAGCAAATGCTTACCTGAATGCTACTATCAGCCTGTTCACAATTGCCGACGTTGGTTATTCTATCGGTGTCAGTTGGTCAAGGTCTATCGACGTCGATTAGTCTGCCGACATCGGTAGGGGCAGTCTCTACGACTGGCATCAGTCAGGGTAGTAGTCTTTGGATGAGGTCTGGTCAGGTCTAGGTAGATTTATGGTCTGTGGATGGGTCTGAGAAGGATTTTGGGTCTGGTTGAATGGTCTGTGCAGGGTCTGGATAGAGTTGCAGGGACAATGGACAGAGTGTATGTTTAGAGAAGGAGGATAGAGGTGATGAGGATATGGGAAGGCCTCTCAGCCTTTTTGGGAGGGAGTCAAGTTTGGTCTGAATAACAAATAGATTAAAGAGAAGATACTAAAATGAAAACATAGACAAAATACTTACCTGTGGCTTGCAGAAGGAGTGCTGCTGATGCTTGTCCCTATTGTTGCTATAGAAGATTGATGTAGAGTCCCTGTTATTGCTGTAGCTGGTGAAAAAGCCCTATGAGAGAGAGGGTGGGAGGATTGGTGGATTGAATACTAGAAGATTGGCTAATCATTCTGACTAAGGTCTGATCCGAGAAAAGAAGGTCTGATAATGGATTGGAAACTGATTGGAAAATGGATAACGGATAACGGATCTTGCATTCAGGTCGAGAATGCAGTTTTAAGGGTAACTGATGCTGGCAGAACCACCGATGTCAACTGAATAGTGACCGACATCGGTGGCTTTAGAATGGGGACATAGGTTAATTTTAGCCTTTTGCCCATTCTTACACACTCCCAGGGTCAAGGTTCGTGGGAAAATGATCAAGAGGGGCTAAATAGGCATGGGAGAGGATGACCAAGGGAGTAGACACGATTTTGATGTCTACATTTGCCCCTTTTTGTCTTGTTGGTTGTTCTGGATGAACTGCAAGACAAAAATAAGAGTTGATTTCCCCAAGTGGGATGAGGTATTCCCCCTCAAAGCAGGAGTTAAGGGAAGGGAACCTAGAATCAGGTGCTGATTTGACAGAGAGTGGAGGAAAATGGTGAGTGGGAATGCTGCAATAATTGTGATTGCGTGCATACCACTTCATGATATGGTCAGGTCAAATTGTCATGGTTCAAGGGTCGAGGAGTGCCAAAATTGAAGTAACTAGGCCCCAGCCTTTGGTCATAGCTGATCGAGTTATTTAATCTAAGCTGTAGCTCCAATAGTCATCATGTTTCAGGTATCTCAGGCTCAAAAAGTGCTCCTCAAAAACATGAAAATGTCACAAGTAGTGGGGATCAACTGGCTTGTGATTCTATACTTGTGAGGGTCAAAAGATGGGTTGCAGACAATTTTGCTAACCATTCATGAGGTAGCATACATGCAAAAACAACTAAGGCAACATTGTCTTGGAAGTGGTCAAAGCTCGAAGGAGATAGGCGTGATCTCCATGGTCATTGGTCGAGGTGGATGGATGGATGAAATAATGTGGCCGAGCTAACCTTAGAAGACATTGTGTGATCTAAGTGTTGCCTACATAGCCCTTGTGTGAAGGTCCTCAGGCCAATGTAGTTCTCCCTAAAAGGGAGGAAGGGTCAAAGTGATGGATTGGTCTTAGATGAGATCAAGTCATGGTCAAAGGTCAAAATGGTTTGTCCATCAGATAGATGAATAAATGGATGTGGTAGATAGGTGGTTTTGTTTGCGTCAAGGTCATGGTCATGGTCAAAAGAGGGAGATGGTTTGTCCATCAAGTAGACGAACAAACGGATATGGTTGAGCTAACCCCAGAAGACGTCCTGTCATCTGAGTGTTGCCTACATAGCCCCAGTCTTAGAGCCTCAGACCAATGTAGTTCAGATGAAGAGACAAAATGGGTGATGATTGGTGTGGTCATGTGTTGAAATGATGAGGAGAAGATGATGTTGCAGCCTTTTCCATATTGTGTGATGGTGTATTCTGCAACATTGGTTGAGGGGTATTTCATCCCTAGCAATTTTCCATATTTGTGATTTGTGTATGCTAAAAATGAATTGAGTTTATTTATGCTTCAGCAAGTATTGGTTTATGCTTAACATAAATTGAGTGGTAGATAGTTTCCATGTGTATTGTTGTCCATAGAAACTATGTGAAATGGACTATGTCATGTTGGTAGTCTGAAAATGTTTGGGTTGGTTTGGTTGAATGTGACCAAAGGGTAAAAAGGAGTGAAAGGCATATTGCTCTTTCATTGACAAGGACCAAAATGATGGCATGGATAGGGGTTGTTAGAACAAAAGCCACGTTCATACATTACGTTGTGGACTAGTGTTTGTGTTAGAGAAGTAATTGAATCACTTGATGTTAAGTGAGCTCGAAATCCCTTGAGTATGCAGGGGTGATAGGATTAATTATGTGATATGGGTGGAAGGGGGAACCCTTTTTGGTAGGAATAACTTTTCCCCTTTTATAGGTGACCCTGAGAATGACTATAGACAAGTCCATGACTTTATAGTTTTGTTAGTCAGTTTTTTTTAGTTTTTTTTTTGAAGCAGACTGATCAATGCGAGAAGCCTGTGAGGGGATATAATTTTGATTTGTGGTCATGTTGTGAAGCTGATTGATGCAGGAAGCTTTAGAGATAATGTTGTTTATAGCAAGAGTTTAGTTATAGCCATCCTTCGAGGGATTGGTCTATATTTTGCTTTTTATGTTTTTGATATGACTTTGGCCTAGCTATCCTTCAAGGGAGTAGTCTAGTAAATTATAGAAAGTATGATGCAGATGTCCTTTGAGGGAGCAGTCTACACTTATAGTTTTATGACCTTGGAATATGCATCCCATTTTTATTTTATTTTTTGATTTTTTTGTTGACTGGACTTTCGGTCATGGACTTGACTATAGAGGTTAGAGGGTTTCCCTTTTATTAGGACAAAGCATTCATGCTTGACAAAAGGGGTGACTATTGTTTGCAGAGTTGAGGGTTGAAAAGGAATAGGAATGATAATGATAGGGATTGCTCAAGGGATTGAGCTCAAGTTAAATGTCAAGTGAATAATTACTTGACTAACAGTAGACTGGTCAAAGATGCAAGGCATAAAGGGGCTCAAGTTCTGATAAGTCCCTGACCTATGCTTGTGTTATGATGTGAGGTCTGAATCAATTAGGATCAAACTTTCCCCATTTATTTCATTCCAAATTGGTCACATTTTGGTTGATGTTGAAGGAGTTGGTTGATGTTTGGTTGAGGTCGGGTGATATTTGGTCAATGTTTGGTTGAAGTTTGGGGTCGATGTTGAAGAAGTTGGTTGAGGTCATGATTAAAAGGTTGGTTGATGTTTGGTCATTGTTTGGTCGATGTCTGGTCAAATGTTTGGTCAATGGTCGGTCGAATGTTTGGTTGAGGTCAGGTTGAATGTTTGGTTGAAGATAGGTTGAATGTTTGGTCAAAGATAGGTTGAATCTTTGGTCAAGGTCAGGTCGATGCTTGTTTGGTTGAGGCATAGTCGAGGCTTGGTTGAGGCCTAGTCAAGGTTTAAGATTAAAAGAGTGATTGATATTTGGTTGAGACTAGGTTGAAAGTTTGGTTGAGGTGTGGATGAAGGTTGAATTCCCCCAGTGGCTAGGGAGAATGTTTGATAGATTGGTCAAGGTCGGTTGAGGCTTGGTGGTCAGATTGACTATGTTGATGTCAAATAAGGGGGTAAAAGGTGGCAAAGGGACCATAGTCTGGCATGGAGATCCTGATTTAAGTGATGAGGTTTGAGAAGCATGGGTCGGTGTTGATGATTTGTCGAAGGGGTGGTCAAGAGGATCCTTGAGGAGAAGGGTATCCTTTTTCTGGTGTTGATGAATGATAGCTTTAAGAGCGCAACAACGCTCAGTGTCATGTCTCAGAATGTGATGATAATGGAAAAATTTAGAGTTGTCGAACCAAAATGGTCTTGATCTGAGAGTTGATGAGTGGGATGGTGAGGAGGTTGAAGGTTTGTTGATAGTATTGTCAAGAAGAAAGGTGTCTTTCTCCAAGCATTGGTGAAAGAAAACCTTGAGGGCACAATAATGCTCAATGTCGTGACCAAGCATGCGATGATATGCACAAATCTGAGTGTCATTGAACCAGGGCGATTTTGGTCTAAGGGATTGATATGGTTTAAGAGGTGGGAGATTGATGTGAGAAGACTACAATAATTGCCGTAACAGTAGGGCATAAGAACCTGCTAATGGGTCTGTGTGTCTTGTTGTAGTGGGGGTTGATGACTTTGGTTTGAGAGGCATAAGAGGCATTAGTCGTACCATCATCTTCATGGGTGGTGTAACCACACGTGTAGATGGCACTTTGGTGGTGATAGGTGTTGGATGTTTTGGAAGAAATATATGTCTGATGGGTTGAGGGGACAATGGAGGTGACTTGCCCCTATGAAGTATGGGAGTAGGAAGCACTCCTATTAAAGTGGATGGATGTGGGCCTAAAATTGAAGGTAATGATGAAGGTGGGGGAGGAGTCCTCCAGTGTGGTTTAGTGGCTCTCTTTAGTTTGGGTTGAGGGCCACTATTGTGTGAGGCGAAGTTAGATGTGGGTTTGAGTTCAGATGTGGACAGAGGTGAGTGAGATGTAGCAATCTCAGGTAAAAGGCAAGAGGAAACTGTGACTAGGTCTTCCTCAGTTGAAATGGGTGAAGAGACTGGTTCTTCTCTTGGTGGAGAAGAAATAGGAGAGTGTGGCTCCTCAAGAGGGTGGAGGGCAGGGATGATCATGCCCTCTACTTGTGGTTGAGGAGTAGGAAAGATAGGGTCCTCCATTGGAGGTGGGGCTAATGGCATTGGCGTGGTCAAGGGATCCCCCAATATAAGAGAGGTCAATGGAGGACTAACAAGAGAAGAGGATTCTTCTACCTGTGGAAGAGATTGGTCAGGGATCAGAGAAGAGACAGTGTCGACCGTGTGTATATTATGGTCTTGAGGGTCATTGGTCATGGTCTGGACATTGTTTTGAGTGGGAGGATGGTTAGGAAAAGGTTGTTTGAAGATGTCGATGTGTTGATTAGGTGGTGCATTTGGGTTGTCCAAGACGAGATCACCCCTATCTATCATGTCTTGAATGATGTTTTTGAAGGTTTGGTAGTTGTTGATGTCATGGCCGTGGACGCGATGAAAGTGACAGAAGTCAGCCTCCCTATACCATGTAGGGAGGGCTTTTGAAGGGTTAAATTGAGGTGGTCAGATTGGAGGGAGATTGAGGACCCCCTGCTTGACAAGTTTTTCCAAAACCAGAGTGTATGATTCTCCAAGTGGAGTGTATGAATGCTGGATGTACCATTGTTGGAATTGTTTGGTGATGCTTGGAGAGGTAGAAGGTTGAGATTGGTCAGTTGTTGTTGAAGATGGTGATCTAATGACCAAAGTGTTAGCCACTCCTTTGGATTTGGAGTGGGAAGAAGAAGGTCTGGAAGAAGAAGGGTCATTGGATTTTGCATTGGTATTACACAATTTGACCTTGTCTTCTTCAATGGTACGGAGTTCAAGCTTTCAGGCCATGATGAAAGCTTAATCAAATGTGTAGAATGTTTGAATCCACAAGGTAGAAGAGATGTTCCTAGCACATGCTCAAGAAAAGAGCTTGATGAGCTCATGTTGAGGCAAGGAGAAGGAGAGCTGGTTAATCAAGCCTCTCCAGAAGGTGACAAAATTGACTATTGATTCATCGTTAAATTGCCTGATGGAGTAGAGGTCTGTGATTGAGACTTGTTTGGTGATGTTGATAGAAAAATGGTCAAGAAATAATTGGGTGAGTTGAGTGAATGAAAAGATAGAATGTCTAGTAAGAGAGCTATACCAGTTAAGGGCAGGGCCAAAAAGTGACATGGGGAACATGCGTAGAAGTAACGCATCATCATGGGCTATGAGATAACAAGCATGTCTAAATGTTCATAGGTGCTATTGTGGGTCTTCCTTACTCTAGAAGCGAGTAAATCTAGGAAGCTTCCAATGATTGGGATAAGGTCAAATAGGGATGGAGGGATGAATGGGTTCGTTGCAAATTTGGTCATAGGAAAGGACATTACTCGAACCAAAAATGGAAGCCTCAAGACTAGACATTTTATCCATCAGCATTTTGATTATATCTACTGACATATTGGTAGGTGGGGCACCCCTTAGGTTGTAGGGTACCTGGAAGGTGGTCGAAGAGGCATATGATGTACTTGGTTACGCTTGTGTAGGTGCAACATATGGGTAGTGCGTCATAGGGATAGATGTCATGGTCAAAGGGGCTTGTGCCATGAAGTTGGAGGACACAAGATGACTAGATACCACCAAAGGTGGTTGAGTGGTGGCACTGGTAAAAGGATAGGTTGTCACTCTCACGTGTATGGATGCAAGAGTGGGAGAGGTTGAGACAACCAAGTTTTGGTATGGTGTAGAACTCGGTTGAAATGTGTGCGGTTGAGGGGGTAATGACACCCTAATGGAGATAGGTCCAAAAATAGATGGGGAGGCCAAACTTTGTGTATTGGCCATGGTCAAGTGACTAGTCAAGACAATAGGCTAAGTCATGATGGGTTGGGTAGTGGATGATGTCGATGTCATTGCCGCTGCACCTAAAAGGTCCCGCATTTGGTTTCTTGCGAGATAGTTTTGGAGGGATTTGACATTGAGGTCCAAGAATCTTTCAAAGTCTTGGTCCCCTTCAGGGACAATGGAGGTCTGAGTCGGGGTTGATCGAGTAGGAGTTCTTTTGGTCTCCGAGTGGAACTCCATTATAGGACTGGTTATGGACGGGGAAGGTGGAAGTGGTTGATGCCTCACTTGGTCAAGAAGAGCCTTAGTTTGATTGCGTGTCAAAACCATTCAAGGTAAACAGGTTTAGGTTCTAAAAACTATGTTTTTTCAGCTTTAGAAACTTAGAATGGGGTTTTGATAGAAAAAGGGTCAGGTTTTAGGCTACTATTTTGAAAAAAAAGGGACTATGATAGTGACCAACGTCAATTTAAAAACTGATGTCAGTGAGATCAGATGGCCGATGTCGGTCAGATAACCGATGCCGATGAGGAAGGTTGCCAACGTCGGTGGTAAAATCGATGCCGGTGACTGTGTTTTCCAGAAACCCAAAAGATTTGAGAGTTTTTGGAAAAAAGGAAGAAGAACATCCTCACTAGCTCAAACAAGTAGATAAGAATAGAAAAGATGAAGAACACAAGCTAATCCTAAGTGTTAAATCCCTAAGAATAAATTATTAAGATCATGTGGCTTATGCCTTAAAGTGATGTTTGGGAAGGTTGACTATTAGAATGGGTCTTAGAAGAGGTAGTCTATGGATGGTTTCAGGTTTGTTTAGGTGCTCAAGAGTCTGGGTTAGGTTCTGTACATGGCCTAGTGCTAAGGAGCAAGCTCCCCTCACTTCACGAGCCCAGTGATAAGTTGGTCTTGCTTAGCCAAAATATACTTTCCCTAGAGATTATCCTCCTCCAGAGAACAGAGTGGGCTTTCCCCTTGGTGGTGAAATCCAAGTGAGACTACCAGGGAGGTGTAAGGTATCTGTTGGGTGATGAAATCCCAGTCGGGCCTTGTCTCAGGTGAATTTTGATGTTTGATTTGTGCAAGTGATTTGGTTGTGTAACATAAAGTGGACTACGATTAATTCATGATGCGGTTATTAATTACTAAGTGTGGACTAAGAAATGCAAGCAAGCAAAAATGAAATGCAATGTGTTTTAAGCCCAAGTCAAAATGTAAGTTCGAATGAAAACAAGTTGAGAAAGGGTTGAAGAATATGACTTTTGATTAGTCTAAGATGCAAGAAAAGAAAGAAGAGTTTTTTTTAATCCTACTAATAGTGTCATTTAGAAGAGAAGAAAGAGGTGAAAAGGGAGAAACCTAATACACCTATATAAACAAAAAGAAAAGAACCCAAGGAAGACCCTAGGGTCCCACCGGGCATGCCAGAATGTTTCTATATGATTTTTGCTTTCTACATTCAAAAGAGGAAATGAGAAACTAGAAAAAATGGTCTAAGGCTTATATGTATCTGGATGAAGTCTTCACACCATAATCTAGATGTGAGAACTCCTCTTTGGTTGTGGAGGATGACACCTACAGAAGAAAGAGAATAAAACAAAGAAGGCGTTAGATGAGGAGATGGTGGATTGCCAAGTGAAAGCTTGATCCCAGAAGTACAAAGACTTCCTTGAAGTATGTCAACCCACTGATTGATAAAAATAATGTCTGATAAAAGGCAGAATGATAAAAGACTAAAATGATTAAAGACTAGAAAGTAAATAGAAGCAAATGCTTACCTGAATGCTATTGTTGGTCTGGTCACAGTTGCCAACATCGGTTATTCTGTCAGCATCGGTTGAAAGGAAATAGAAGCAAATGCTTACCTGAATGTTGTTGTTGGTCTGGTCACAGTTGCCAACATCGGTTATTCTGTCAGCATCGGTTGGTTAAGGTCTTTCGACATTAGTTAGTCTGCCGACATCGGTGGGGGCAATCTCTGTGATCGGCGTCAGTTGGGGAAGTAGTCTTTGGACAAGGTCTGGTCAGGTCTGGGCAGATTTATGGTCTGTGGATGGGTCTGAGAAGGATTTTGGGTCTGGTTGAATGGTATGTGCAGGGTATGGATAGAGTTACAGGGACAATGGATAGAGTGTATGTTCAAAGAAGGAGGATAGAGGTGATGAGGATATGGGAAGGCCTCTCAGCCTTTTCAGGAGGGAGTCAAGTCTGGTCTGAATAATAGATAGATTAAAGAGAAGATACTAAAATGAAAACACAGACAAAATACTTACATGTGGCTTGAAGAAGGAGTGCTATTGATGCTTATCCCTGTTGTTGATGTAGAATATTGATGTAGAGTCCTTGTTGTTATTGTAATTGGTGCAAAAGCCCTGTGAGAGAGAGGGTGGGAGGACTGGTGGATTGAAGACTGAAAGATTGGCTGATCGTTCTGACTAAGGTCTGATCTGAGAACATCTTGAAAGAAGGTCCGATAATGGATTGGAAACTAATTGGAAAATGGATAATGGATAATGGATCCTGTGTTCAGGTTGAGAACATGGTTTTAAGGGTAACTGACGCTGGCAAAACCATCGACGTCAGCCGAATAGTGACCGACGTCGATGGCTTTAGAATGGGGATAGAGGTTAATTTTAGCCTTCTGCCCATTCTTACATGTTGCCAGGGTCAAGGTTTGTGGGAAAATGATCAAGAGGGGATAAATAGGCATGGGAGAGGATGACCAAGGGAGTAGACATGATTTTGGTGTCTACATCTGGTAGGCCTCTCACATCATACACTAAGAAAGTGACAACAAAATAGGTAACTCTACGATCACCAAACAAGACACCATGTAATATTGCCTTTTTAACACCAAAACAAAAGAAGGTGTCCACTCCTATTAGTAAAATGAGTACAAGCCTACTTCCAGGATCTCAGAGCTTTTTCTTATGTCAATTATTGAAATCTTCCATAATAAATCTTCCTCCCATTAATCCTTATAATCCTCTTGGAATGAAGACATCTTAGTTTAATGATATAAAAGTGTGTTTATATCTTCATTCACTTGGACATGATACTGAGATTTGTAAAACCCTCACAACAGTCATTTAAAAAAAATTTGAAGTCAACACTCTCTCTTATGAAAATTTTGAAGTCAACAGTTATTTAAAATTCAATGGTGAAATAGCTTCACCAAACTCTTATGAAAATATATTTATATGAGTTAATCCAAAACTCATCCCAACACCATCAAGATTTAATTAGTTCTTTTCAATTGATTGAGGTAAAATCAGATGATCCCCAACCTCTTTTAGCTTTGGTTGGGTACCTTAATTCTATCTCCATGATTTCTTTTAGTGATTTAGAAATTCCACTTCAACATCCTAAAGATCAAGATTCTGCTCTTTTTATTACTACATTTATTGATCAAACTCATGCTAAGAGAGTCATGATTGATGGGGGAGCTATTATTAATATTATTTCCACCCATGCCTACAAAAAACTAGCCTTTCTTGATAATTGCATTTCTCAAACTGATGCGGTACTCCATTCTTTTAATGATATTATAGCTACTATGGTGGGTACTATTGTCTTACATATTTGTTTAGGTCCCCACATAATTCCTAAGCTCTTATATGTTATGGAAGGAGTGTTTAAATATAGCATAATACTTGGATGACTTTGGATATGTGATATGGTGTGTGTACCCTCAAATTTGCACCACTATGTCAAGTTTGAACATGATGGATAAGTACATGTTATACCTACTGACCCACCTCTATTTAAAATATGTAATATTACCTATAGTTCTAATGATGTTATCATCCCATTTAAAACATCATCTTATTCACATGATACTTTTGAAGCTTCCAAAAGCTCCAATCCTTTAGCTACACAAATACAAACAACACAAATTATTGACAATGATCCCATGGATGAGACCTTTCAACATTTGTCACTCAGTGAATATCATTTGTTGATGCTTGACATGTTTTATACTCCACAAGAGTATGGAAGGCTTCACATGCACCCAAATTATGATCCCCATATTGTGATGGTCATCCCTTATGGCCCCCTAACCTTTAAACCATTTTCACATATGGGGGAGTTGATCAAGCTCCCACTATCAACAATCCCTCTTCTTCACCACAAACATTTCCCTATGACTTCTCTTTCCTGAGTAACCCTATATCATCTTAAACATATCTCTATAGGTGTGCCTAAAAAGGGTTTGGTTTGGGTCATTATGAACAAGGTGTCCATATGCCTATTGAATATCCTACTAGAAACACCATTTAAAATTCCAAAAAGAGGCATGGAGTGGGATATGAAAAACCAAATAAACTCACTAAAACCTCATATGAACCAATTATGAAAGAACTAGCCTATCTTTCTCCACCTTCTTCTTTACCATCACCTATCAAATCAAAGGTATATATACCTCCTAATTTTTTTTCAATAAATGCCATCAATTTATGTCCTCTCACCTATCATCGAGGTAAGGAAATAAGGTCCCTTCCTCTTGTTCATCTTTAAATAATTGATGAAGACTCTCCCACTATTAATAGTATCTAATGTCAAGATGATGTAATTCTCACCTACATGGGTGTGGATGATTCCTATATCCAAATATTTTTTCCATCTGAAACAAAAGATATGTTAAATGAATCAACCATTGACATCAACCTACCCTCTCATGATAACCCTCACATTCTTAAGATTATCCAATCTTTAGATTCCTCTTAGCAAGCTAATTATGACACATTTATTAATGACCATAACAAAGCCTTTACTTGGTCTTAAAATTACATGCTTGATGTTGACCCCTTTATCATCACCCATAACATTGTCACCAATTTAGATGTTAAACATGTTAAGTAGAAGCTTCATAAAATGTATCCTCATATTGCTCTCCTTGTTAAAGAAGAGCTCTAATGCCTCCTTTTTGTAGACTTTATCCAACCCATCAACTACCCACAATGGATTTCCAATATCATTCTTATCACAAAAGTGATCAGGGGAATCCACATTTACACTATCATGATTTAAACCTAGCTTGTCCAAAGATGATTTCCCATTGCTAACTATCAACCAACTTGTTGATCTAACAACCAACCATGAGATGTTATCACTTATGGATAAATTTTTTGGATATAATCAAATCCTATTTTCTCCTAATGATCAACACAAGACAACCTTTATTACCCCATGGGGGACTTTCTTTTATCAAGTCATGCCTTTTAGCCTAAATAATGTTGGTGCAACCTATCAACACACCATGACCTACATTTTCCATGATCTCCTACATAAAATTATGGAATATTATGTGGATGACTTAATCGGTAAGTCTAAACTTTGTCAAGAACACTTGACGATTCTCAAAACCATATTTACTCATCTCCTCTAATATAACATTTGACTAAACCCAAAGAAATATGTCTTTGGTGTTATTTTTGGTAAGCTCTTAGGTTTTATCATTTCTCTCTATGGTATAAATGTTGATATTCCTAAGGTTAGAGAAATTCTAGATATGCCTCCACCTACTAATATCAAGCAACTTTGTAGCTTACAAGGCAAACTTTAGTCAATTTCCTACTTCATTTCCCAATTTTTAGATTGGTGCCAACCCTTTCACCATCTCCTCAAAAAGGGAGTCTCCTTCAATCGGAATACAAATTACTAGGAAGATTTTGATGTAATTAAAAAATACCTCATTTCCCCACTAGTTCTTATTCCACCTAAGGAAAATCAACCTTTCTACCTATACATCTCCACAATAGACCATTCTCTAGGTCCTATGATTCTTATTACACTATACTAGGGGAACTTCTCTACAAGCAAGGTTTTAATGGTCTTCTCCTTGGATGCCTAGATAGTACTAAGACTCCCTTTTCTATTAAGGAAGTCCATGATGGGATTTGTGGTGGGTATTTCAATGGTCACATAGTTACCAAATGTATCCTTCAACTAGGCTATTATTGGCCCATACTTCATCAAGATTATGTTGATTACATTTGACATTGTATCAAGTGTCAACAACATGCTAACCTCCTTCATGTTCTTATTCATGTATTACAAGTTGCCAAAGAATTTTAGCCCTTCTCTAAATGGGACTTAGATCTAATCAGAGAGATTAATCCTTATTCATCCCTCTATCATCATTTTATCATTACTGACACTAAATACGTCACCAAGTGGGTTGAGTCCATCCCTCTTATTTCCACTAAAGCTGAAAAAATTATTGACTTCATCAAGCATCACAATATCTATCATTTTAGTGTCCCTCATAATATTATAATAGATTAGAGCAAGTCTTTCAAAAATAAAATTGTTCAAAGTCTTTGTGATACATTTGGAATCAAATTAAACTTCTCCTCACCATACTATCCACAAGCTAATGGATAGGTAAAATCTTCTAACAAAATGTTGACCAAAATTCTCATGAAGGTGCTCAATGATATATGCAAGGATTGACACACACACATTCCTTTTGTTGTATGGGCTTACCGTACTAGCATTCAAACCCTTATCAGTTCTACACCTTTTTCATTGGTATATGGGAGAGAGGATATTTTGTCTCTTGAGGTTTAGATTCCTTGTTTTTGCTTTTCTCTAAAAGACATACTTGATAATGATGACATTTACCAAGAACATTTGGCTCAACTTGAATTGTTTGATGAGCACCATCTCATATCCTTCAACAACCTCCAAATCTATCAAGATCATATCAAATGAACTTATAAAAAAAACCTCAAAGAAAGAGATTTCAATATAGGAGATCTCATCTTAAAATAAAATCAGCATGTGACGAACATGGAGAAAAATAAATGGGGTAAGTTTTCTCTTAATTGGCTTAGACCTTATATCATAACTCATAAGTATGGATTAGGAACTTATCACTTGTCTTCTCTTAAAGGAAGACTAGAACCCAAGCCTTTAAATGCCTTACACCTATGACTATTATTTTGTTAAATGAGTGTCACTTTACTTCATGTTTAACTTGAGCTCATCCCTTGAGCATCCCTATTACATTCATTTCCCTTCCTCTTCACCCTTACTCCTATACACTTAGTTTACTTACATAGTGGTATGGTTTTTTCCTCAAAATGGAAAACTCCTAAGATCATATAGTCTTTTTCATGACTAAAAGAAAAAAAAGGGATATGTGATAAAGTTATAAAATCTTAGGTCATGATTTTTAGCGTAGATTGTTCCCTTGAAGGATAATTACATAACTTCCCTTTTCTACTATCAATAGACTACTCCCTTGAAGGAAAGTTATTTAAAATTAAAAACAAATGCTTAGACCACTCCCTTAAAGGATGGATAAGAAAAGATTTATTCTCAAAGGGAAAAATAAATGAAAAAGGATCCTCATAGATTTATACAACCTTAACCCATACAAAATCCCATTGTAAGCTTCCTTCATTGATCAACTTACACCACAAAAAAAAACCTTTAAGTCATGGACTTGCCTATAGTAGCTCTTGAGTCACCCACAATAGGGGCATATCATCCCTACTTTGTAGGTTATGCTACGTAAATATTTTTCCTCATTTTACCCTTTTTCCCCTCATACTCTTCTAAGGGACTATTAATCTCACTTAATATAAGGTAAATATTATGCTTATCTAACAAACACAATGGTTTAAAGATATAAGACATGAAAGAGGCTCATTTTCTTGAGCCTATTTATGTTCTAATTATGGTCTTTGCCAATGCACGAGCATTCTACCTCTTTATTTTCCCATCTACATCACATGTCGATATCTCTATTTGACATGAAGAAACAATGTCATACCAACACTAAAAAAGCTTATTCTATTTATTTTATGCATACACCATCATAGATATGGAAAATTTCTGAAATAAACTACCATAACCAATCTATTCATTTTAAGCATACACCATCATGAAATATGGAAAAATGATAAGGTGAAACTAATCAACCAACTATGCATATACCATCACATATATGGGAAAGGTGAGTCTAACTTAACTAACATGATCATCATTAACATCAAAATTAACATAGCTTAACTTAATCATCATCCATATCATCATCATAATAAAAAAAACACATCTCAACATAGAAATAAATGAACATCTCATGTGTGTGTGTCTATACATACATACATATGTATCTATGTATATATATATATATATATATATATATATATATATATATATATATATATATGCACAAACACACATGTGCGCGCGCGCGTGCGCGCGCGCACACACACACACACACACACATATATACACACACATACATACATATATATACATACACATACATATATATATACACATACATACATACATATATATACATACATATATATATATATATACATATATATATATATACATACATACATACATACATATATATGTGTGTGTGTGTGTGTGTGTGGGTGTTTGTGTGTGTGATCAAAATACATGTCCATAATTACATCATCATAAAATCATCTCTCTCTCTCTCTCTCTTAAAAGATACATCTTCCATCTTTGGCTCCTAGGTTGGTATACATATAACAAATATAATCAAAACTGGCAAAGTTTAACACTCAGGGTCCTTAAGGCTCTCCATGTGGTCATGAGGATGTAGTGTCATCACCACTCTCTATCCATCTATGTCTGCATGAGCTAGAAGTAATAACACATGACATCAACCTCTCTTACTCTCTAAACTCTAAATATCTCTAAATCTACAGGAACTATCTAATCACCCTATCATAATAGGCAATCTCATCTAGGGTAGTCAAATATCTCATCATAGATATAGTCTATGGAGGTCCCATGGCACCTAATGATGGCCCAACCTTTAATGGTCCCTATGGTGGTGGAGGAAGAAGAGTAGCCTAGTCTATTACTCTTAGACTATCTCTCTCTACTATCACTATTGTCCCCTAACCCTGTAAAACAATAACTTGGCCCTGTAGTGCTATAACCTAGCCTTATAAATCCCCAATCTAACCTTATAACATCACCACCTACCCTTATAAGGCTAAAAAATATGCATGGGCTATCTCTCAAGCCTACACTATTGCATCTCAAGCCTATACTAATGTATCTCAAGCTTGTACCACCACATCCCTCTCTCTAACTAACCTTTGTAAATTTGGTGATGGCTTCCTGACCTCCACCATTAGATGTAACCCTACCCACCAAGATGTATAGGCAACTATGCACCCTAGGTATCTAACACCTAGCCCTAATGATAGCTCCTCAAAATTTAATCCCTCTATCTCCTAGGGTAATGGTAGGGGTACCTCTATGTCATCCCTCCTATATCTAGAGAAGGTAGGTAGAATATCCTATAGTAGACCAAAATACCTCCTAACCCATGCCACAAGTACCATCTCCAACTCATCGACCCATCTCCCCCTAACCCATAGTGAGATCTACAACCCAATAAGATACTATACCTATCCTTTGAAAAATAGGTATGTCAGATACAATCTCCACAAAATATCTACAGGGATCAAGCCCTTGATCATATGTCTGTAATAGGTAATGTCTCACACCATACCATCTAAATGGGTTTGTGCCATGCCCTCTCTCCATCATCTAAAACCAACCTTGAAGCTGGCTAAGATAGTGGTAGGTAACCTCAGTGGTCATGCCACTATGATGTGCTCATACACCCAATAGTGTAGTAGATGGCTGAGACAAATTATATCACCATCATAGCCTCAAATCCCATAGCTCTCTATATAATTGTACCAAAAATACTAGACCCCAATCAAAAATAGTTTTCTACTCAACCATTTATGCAAGCACACCTATCAATGTAATTAGAAATCTCCCACCATCTACCTCTAGTAATGCATACACCATGATCCTAATCATCATTAGGATGCTTAGATGATGTTGCTCCTCATTATCCATATACAGTGGCTCATATTCAAAACTTACAAATTGGTAAGTCACCTCACTAACATGTTCTCCATATAAAGTGACCATATGTATATCATGTTCCTCTCTTGAGCATGCAAAAAATTCCTCACCTTAGAGTGGTAGCCACAAAATCCTATACATATCCTCATGAGTCACTATCAACTCTTTAGTCAGTAGATAGAAGGTGTTAGTGGTGTGATCCCAACTCTCAATCAAAGCTATCATGACGGACACATCTTGATCAACTTGATAGTACCATCACACTCCTCCTAACCTCATAGCTACCATATGTTCCTCCTCATTTAGAGTGACATCCCTCCTCATGCATGTAAATAGCCTTGATAGATGATCTCATAATATCAGCTCCATCCTTGCCTACATCTATACACATAAATAACTCAAGTTACATACCTTTTAATATATTCTATCGCCACATTTTTCCCTTCTCACTAGGATAACTACATTGGTTTGAGGCCCTAAATCAGGGTATATAGGTAGCACTCAATCGGCACAAGGTCTTCTAAGGTTAGCTCAACCATGTACCCACCTCAATAACTACCCTAATATTCACTACCTCTATCTCTCTACCCTAGGCTTCATTTCTTCTCTCTCTACCCTAGGCTTCACTACCTCTCTCTCTACCCTAAGCCTACCTACTTATCACAACTCTAGACCTCATAGCCTATATTCCTAACTCTTAACACTATGACCTATCTTTTGAGCCCTAGACCTCTCAACCTCTTTATATATTTTTCCTAGGCTCTAGGAGAACTACATTGGCTTGAGACTCAACACTAGGCTATTTAGGTAGCACTCAGTCGACACAAGGTATTTTGAGGCTAGCTTGACCATTAGGCTAGTTGACTACTTTCATTAGAGATCCAAAAATACCCTTTCTCCTATTTTGATACTTTTCTACAGTCATTGATGTCAACATTAATGTTTATGCTAGTGATTTATAGGCCTATTTATTGGTTGACATTGGTAGGTAATTGTAAAGTTCAGTGTCATGTCGACTAACATAAATGGACCTCACTAATGTCAATAACTGGTTTGGCCCCAGGGCTGAATGACCTAAACCTAAACTTACCCATTTCACCTAGAAAACTACCCACATAACCCTCTACTTATCTTACAACTACCCTACCCTATTTTCTACCACTCCACTAACATTTTATACACCCCCACCTCTTAATTAGCCTAAAAATTACAAATACCAAAATCAAACTTCAAACTAACTAGTATAGGCTCTTACCTCATCTCTCTATCTCCTCCTAGATGGCATATCTAGCTCCTATGGTTGTGCACCTCCCACTGGGTCCCCTCCTTGAGCTACCATCTCAAATCACTCTCAAGCTCCATTTCTTCTCTCCAATCACAAAGTTTAAAATGAGTTTGGTCAGCTGTTATACCCCCTTTGGTCAGGTTTGGTCAACCACTAACATCAGCATTCTTGACCTAATATATTGATATCAGTACTTACACCTACTAACGTCATAAATTTTTCCTATGTTTACTGATGTTGACAATTTCTATTACTGATATTGACAAATGTAACTGACATTGGCACCATTCCTATAATGTTTTTCCCAACCAAGAAAACCCAACTTTTCAAACTTTACCCATACACTAAGGCAATTAAAGATCATATATATCTCCCTCAACCATGACAAACACCATTGGATATCACTTAAATCTTTACCCAGGATGACTTTACTTGGAGATCAAAAATATCTTCTCTCTCATTGACCCTTTTACATTAACCTTGCATTGCTTGTCCTGACTGCTTATGTTATTCTGCTATAGTTGGCTATTATGCACATGCATATATATTAGGTGTTATGGATGGAAACCAAACTCATCCTATCACCTTTAACCCTTTTGTGTTTCCTAGGGAAACTTCCTACCTCAGATACCTGGGACACATTGACCATTGGAGCTATAACTTTGATTATTTTAACCTATCAACTATCACTTACAAGTTGTGCTTTAGTTACTTCTATCTGATTCCTCCTTAACCTTGCTTGTTCTTGACTTTTTCAACTATAGTTTATTATAATATATGCATATATAGTGATACTCAATTCTCCACAATTCACCCAATTGCCTTTTTATCAAACTAGTACTCGATTCTAGTTTCTCCTCTGTCAATTCCTATTTTGAGGGGGGATACCTCATCCAATACTTAAAGCATCTAACTCTTATTTTTATCTTAAAAAAATTTTAGTACAAATTACAAGACAAAAAGGGGAAAATGTAGACACCAAAATTATGTCACACATATGTACATAACTCCATGTTTTAAAACCTCCCTTAAGCCCATTTCAATAATAACAATTAATCTCCCTAACCTATGTTTTACCCCTCACACATTTGATTAATTTAAAATAATTAATTAAGTTAATAAAAAACCCCTATTTCCACCTTAATTGGCCACCTCTCCCTATGACTAATTCCCACCTGATGAGTCACTTCAAGACCTGGTCCCCTCATCCTAACTACACAAGACTTATTCTCACTTCCAAACTAAATTCCTAATCAACTACCTAGTTCTTAACCCCTTATTTTTACCATTTTATAATGGGTATCACACTTTTCATGAACAAAAATATAAAATAGGCCAAAAATAGTAAGGTTTGCCTATTCTAGGGTTGTTCATGTCAGTTAACCCATGGCTGATGTCGATAATATAAGACAAACTCAAACCTAAGGTTTAGCTCAGTATAAATTTTAAAAAATGATTCTTACTTACACTCAAGCTTTAGGTATTCTATTTTTGACATCCTATCATACAATCATCTTTTGCAAGTCAATCATGCTCAGTAACTAAGCTTTTGAGGACCAGCAACATCCACTTGTTCTCTTTGTTTAGGCATTCAAGTTTGAACTTCCTATTGGGGATCATCAATCTGGCATATATCATTTAGTAACCATAGCTAAGTACATCACATATCCTATAGGTCATTTAAACATTTATTCTACTATTTATTTATATCTATTGTGCATTGCTTTACACACTTTTGACCAAACCCCTTTGAGGGAGTTACATAGCTTCCTCACTTATTTCCCTTTAACCTGACATACCAAACCTCTGACCAAACTTACCCAAGCCATAATGTCTCTCTTAGAATTCTCCCAACCTCTTAGACCTGATCCAAAAAATTTCTAAGACCCAAAAAATCCTTTTACAAGCTCCCAAACAATTGTTACCCCTATCAACCTTGGTAGCCTAATTGACATCAGTCACCTCACTACCGACCTCGGTAGTATAATTGATATCAATCACTCCCCTATTGATGTCAGTGATTATAGATTACCTAGCCTCTTCAAAACCTACCTAGATAACTTATAAAATAAAAATAGAGTACATCACCTACACCCTATCACTCTCTAATGCATACAGGTTGTTAATAACAATAATCTTATCTCTCTTTCACTCTCTTTTTAACTCTCTTTTAGTTCTTTATTATTTTTTTATCTCTCAAAAGTGGATTATCATCTCTAAGGAAGTTTCACACTTCCTAGAACAAGTATATAGCTTGGCATCCCACTCATTTAACTATTAAAAAACATCTTGTGGTAGTGTTTTCTTACTTATAGGTAGTCCTCCCCATCCAAAGAGGAGTGCTCACAATGTCTATATATGGTGCACAAACCAAATCTAGGTTCATTCTAATCACTTATCCCTATACTTCTTTATATTTTCCTTTAGACTTAAAATAGACAAAATTTAGTGAAACACATCCCATGATTAGTATTTTTTAAGTTATAATCTATATGACTATGTGTAATCACATATAACATATTGCATAATTATTCACACACAAACACACATAAGGGGGATAACTACATTGATCTAATTACTTCAAATTATATGTCTATGTAGGTAGAGATCATTAATAGAAGGGTATTTAAAGTCATATTAAATTCAATTGAACCCACTAAACCCTATTTTTCAAAGATACATACCTAAGTTAGAGCACCAATGGTTTTTAATAAAAGACTAATATCTAGTGTAAACACCTAAAACTAGCCATAATTGGCCTCTACCTAGACTTCAGACTAATTCCTACCATCCATTGAAAATAATCATAAGAATCACTAAATGTCCCAAATTTTATTATGAATCATTCATCAAAGCTCATAATCATGTTGAGACATCTCTAATTGTGGTATCCTACCATATGCAATAATAACCTCTCACAAATTCATCCCTAATCATCATGAAACATCATAATAGTCAATTTGGTCCACGGACCTATTAAGTGGGGAAATTACGTAGTTAAATAAAATCTTAGAAACACTAAAAGGCTAATTAAAATTAATTAACAATCTAAGCCAAATTTAATGTCTAGTTGAATTATCCATTTATAATTAATGAAAATCTAAAAAAGTAAATTCAAAAATTGAAATTATCCTAGCCTTTTGTCATGGCATTTATGAGTTGTCAAGCTCTTTAAAAATATCCTAAAAATATCTATTTTAGAGAACCATTTATATTAAATAAAAATAATAATTACTTGAATATTATTAACTCTATTGGGTTTAGATTTAACTCTCCTAGGTTTAGTTTGAACCCATTCCAAGCCTTAACTCAACCTAACTCACCTTGGGTGAGAGTTAATTCCTTGGGATATAAATACAAGGCCATACCTCTTCATTACTAAGCTTGGATAATGTAGATTTATTGTGCAATATTTGTGCCATGAGACTCATATTAATATTGTTATAATTATAACATCTTGATCCAATAAATCACAAGCCACATCAAAGCCAATGGTGCCAAGGAGAGAAGGAGCCAACAAGCTTCATTTACCAAAGACTCTTTGATACACAAACTTAGCAAGCCACTCAATAAATCATTTAGATCTCCCAAGGACGGTAAATTATTTATTGTATTTTATGTTTTAGTTATGATTTCATCTAGCTTTTATTACTAAGCTCTCCCCAAGTTCTAGGATAGGAGTGTAAGTGTTAGTTTGTTTTTATTTGAGTTTTTTTTTTTTTTTTTAATAAATTTAGCCAATACTATAATAGCTTCCCTTCTTGGATTCCTATTATCACATATAGAACCTATATGCATGATATAAATATAGAATATGAAAGTTAATATTGAACCCTAATAGGTGTTATTAATCATTATATAAAATTACCTATATTTTTTACTTGACACAAGTGTCTAAACTAGGATAGAAGCCTCGATTCTAATATTTAAGCTAATATAGAAAAAATATTTAGAATCTTATGAATCACTATATATCATCATCCTATCTTATCATTTACTTACATTTTCCAAATCCACTTATGAATCAATAAATAATCCAAGTATTGTTTCTTCTTTTTATTTCTACATTCAAATTACTATTCTCATTATACTTTATATATTTAACATACTTTCATAATTAAACACTATATCAGAATATTATGAAGCTAAATTATTTAATTGGATTTATTTTATAATAGCTTGGATTTGTTTTTGATAATAATATTCTTTCCCTAACCCTCACTTCAATAAAAGGGTTAAACATTTGGTGAACCTACCCTCTGAGTCTTCTTGCACAACCATAACTTACTCTAGGATTTTCAGCCTTCTAAAATTTTAGATTGCAGTAATTATTCATATATTTATTTTATTAATATATATGAAACTAGATGTAACACTAAAATATGTGGTGTACCTATTAAGAATCTTAAGCTTCCTATTCTACCACCTAAAATGTCTCAAGCTAATGCCCTATTAAATTATTCTAACAATGAGAATGCCAATAATTACAATGAGAAAAATACTAAAAATATTCTCATAGAGGATGAATATGATCATAAAAATAATGAATCACATGAGGATAATGAACATAAAAAATTTGATAAAGATCAAGTTAAATCTATTTTAATGTTTTGAGATCATATTCATGAAAATCTTAAAGATATCCAAAATATCCTCAATACTATATTGGAAATTAAAAATCTAAAAGCATTAGTGAACAACCATTAGTATCTATTGATATAAATATTTGGACTATTGGATATACGTATTAAGCATCACTTTCATTATCCTTCCACTTAAGCATTCCATTTATTCATAAATATATGTTATTATCTTAACCTATAGTGCATCTAAGGATATGTGTGTCCTACTTGTGGCTTACACATCTTCATATTAGCTTGTTACATTTCTCAATGTTCTTAGTATGGTTAGCCTATGGAATAACCATGGATAAGTAGATTATATATGGGAGGTAGTGGATAGTATTTTATCATCATATTATGAATTTTGTTCTTATTGAATTATTGTGTAGATTTCCCCCTCAAAGTGGCTCAATCATAATATTTAAGTATTCTGCTCTTCCACTAATTTTTGTTGTGTATCTACTTATTTTACTCTTAATTCTGCCCTATATAATTCTACTATTGCAAATCATCTAAGAAATTTCCTTACAAGTGGTATTAGAGCATTAATTTGGGTAAGCTTTTTTGGTTCATTTGTTTTTAATCTAGCATCTTGAGCACCAAAATGCTGAAAAAACATAGCTTATGATCTAGGAGGATTTGATTTTTTTTCATCACCATACTTTTGTTCATGAGGTATTTTTACAAAAAAATAAAAAATATTTTTTATGGGTAAAAAAATTTATAGTTTCTTTACCTTGTGCAAATTAGCAATTTTTAGATTCATCTCTATGAAATGATCATAATAGTATATTCCACTGGTACACTTTTTTAGGTCAAAAATTTTCACCCTTGTGCACAATAGTAGTAGTTGGATTTGTCTCGATGGGATGATTGTAATGGTGTATTCCATTGATACATTTTTCAAGGTTGAAACCCTCCTAGGGTTTGTACATGGTTGGTCTAAACACTCATGAATGTGGGAAAGGGAAAAAAATACAAAAAAATCCTCACAAGGATGACATGGAATTTGAAACTTTTGATCCATCTATTTTGGAGGTAGTTTAACAAATTAAGTCAGAGTTGTAGGGCATGGTGAAAAAATTATGATTTTGATATGATTTAAGGGGAAATTATAGGTTTGAGAGGTTATTTGGATATTTTGAAGGATCAATTATATTAAATATCTAGGTAATTGTCCAACTTATCATCTCAACCACTAAAAAATAATCCTCCACCACTTCAGTTTGGTTCTCCTCCTCTAAATAATACAAATACCAATTTTGGCCCTAGGCTGATGTTGCCAAAATTAGACCTGCATAAATTGGAAGGTAATTGTCCACTCACTTGGCTCACTCAAATTAAAAATTTATTTGATCTACAAAAAACTCCATGTTTAGCAAAATTAGTTATGGCTTCTCTCTATCTAGAACCTGAGCTATTCATTTGGTATCATTGGTTGTGTGCTCAAAATAAAAATAATGTGTCCCAATTTCATGGTAAGTGTTTTCTTAGGAGTTTCAAATCCACTATTACAATAATGTCTCTACATATTAATTTAGTCAACTAGCCAAGTTGTGCCAAACTAGGACTATCAAGGACTACATTCATCAATTTTAGAATCTCTCCTTATGTGTGGTAGACATCACCAAAGAAAATCTAATTGACCTATTTTTGGGTGGCCTAAAATATAGAATCTAAGTATAGGTTTGCATTTTTCATCCAAGTACTATATCTAAGGCCATACAAAAGGCACACATGGTTGAAGAAAAATAGATAATCAAATGAATACCTTTCATCAATGTTCATGAACACACCTTTCTATCACCATCATTTCATTAGCATACTAGATTGACACCTCAACAAGTGGAAGAAAAACATGTAAAAGTTTAGTGTTTTGGTTGTGATATAAAATGGATCAAAGGGCATCAATGTGCTAAAAAGAAGTTATTTTACATTGATGATGCCAATAATGAGGAAGATTATGAGGAGGATTCATGGGAAGGGTTAGAAGACCTTAAGGATGAATTCAAAGATTCTAAACCTACTATTTATTGTCATACACTTATAGGCATTATTACTCCTCAAACTTTTAAGGTGTTTTGGTTCTTTAAGAAACATAAGGTGACTATGTTAATTGATTCTAGGAGTACACATAACTTCATCAATATTAAGCTAACTACTCATTTGAATAATTTCATTTACCCAACTCTAAAATTAAAGGTCATGAATGTAGATGATAGTACAATCAACTATTCTAAAAATGTCATAGTATTAAGCTTATTATAGGAGACTATTTGTTAGATTAACCTATGTTTGTTATTCTCATGGGAGGAGCTAACATTATTTTGGGAGTGAAATGGCTCACCACTTTGGGAACTATTGAGATAATTTTTTAGAAATTATTCATGAGGTTCTATTTATAAGGAATAAATTTTGAACTAAATGGATTAAAAGCTAAATATACACAACTAGTTAGTTCCCACTAGATGATGAAGATTCCCAAAAATGGTGCAGAAGATTTTGTGGCACACTTATTTTCCATGGAGGTTTAACCAACCAAGGAGTATACACATCCTAATTTTCAAAAATTATTGGATGACCATTTTGTTGTTTTTAATAACATGACAAAACTACTGCCTCTAAGTCATACACATGATCATGCCATTAAACTCATTCTAAGAATTACACCACCCAATATTAGACCCTACAGGTATCCCTATACCCAAAAAAGTGAAATTGAAAATATGGTACAAGAGATGTTGGAGGTAGGAATCATCCAACATAGTCAAAGTGAATATTCCTCTTAGGTGGTCATGGTTTAGAACAAGGATGACAATTGGAGGATGTACCTAGACTAAAGATAACTCAACAAATACACCATCAAAGATAAGTTTCATATTCTACTAATTGATGTTTTTATAGATTAATTACATGGTGTTATTTATTTTAGCAAGCTAGATATTTGCTCTAGATATCATAAAATTTGTATCCACAATGAGAACATACCTTAAGCAAATTTCATAAGTCATGAAGGCCATTATGAATTTATGGTCATGCATTTTGGACTCAAAAATGCACCATCTAAATTTTAGAGTTTGATGAATAATATTTTAGGCCATTTTTGAGATAGTTTGTATAAGTGTTTTTTGATGATATCCTCATCTAAAACAAAAATTGGGAACACCATTTGAATCATGTGAGTGCTTTCAATTATAGAACACCATATTTATGCCAAACATTCCAAATGTGATTTTGGTATCCAAGAGGTGGAGTACTTGGGTCATATTGTTTCACATGAAGGTTATAAATTTTATCCTAAAAAAATCCAAGTAATTATGGAGTGGTAAGTTCCCAAGACCCTCAAGAACCTATATAAATTTTTGGGGCTAATTGTTTACTATCAAATATTTGTCAAAAATTATGGTATAATTATAACCCCACTCACCTCTTTATTGAATAAAGACTCCTTCTAGGGGACTGATTCATCTACCAAGACATTTTAATAGTTGAAAAGGGTTATGTGTACAACTCCAATTTTGGCTACCCCTAATTTTTCAAAAACTTTTATTATGGAGTGTCATGCATCAGAACATGGCATGGGGGTTGTACTCATGTAAGAAGGCAAACCACTAGAAGTTGAAATTTGCCAACTTAAGGGAGAAAATAGGCTCAAACTAATATATGAGAAAGATATGATGGCTATATTGCATGCAGTGAAGAAATGAAGACCGTATTTGATGAGTCATCATTTTTAGATAAAAATTGATCATGATAGCCTCAAATATTTTTTAGAACAATTATTTTTATCTGAAGAATAAAAAAAATGGGTGATAAAATGTTAGGATATGATTTTGAAATAGTGTATAATAAATGAGAAGAGAATGTGGTTGTAGATGCCTTATCTCAATGGGATGAATCAGTTGAGACATTTTTATGCACCATAACTATGTGGTAGGTAGATTGGATAGAGTAAGCAAGATTAGAATGGGATAATAATAGTGATACCAAGGATTTGACTCATAATATTTATTAGGGTTATAATGATTCTAAAAAAATTACATGGAATGGGAATGCATTATGGTATATGGATAAATTATACCTTTGTAAGCATTCTCTCCTCAAATGTAAAATTCTTTAGGAACTTCATACCTCTCCACTTGGAGGACACTCAAGATTTTTGAAAACATATCATAAAAGAAAGTAATATTTATTTTGGTAAGGACTTAAAGGGGATGTTAAAAAATATGTGGTTGAATGCATGGTATGCCAAAAAATAAAAGTGAAACCATTAAGACCCCAAGTCTTTTTCAGCCTTTATCCATCCCTATGTAGCTTTGGAGTAAGGTTTCTATGGACTTTATTACAGGGTTACCAAGGTCTAAGAATAAAAATGTTATCATGGACGTTATGGATCAACTCACTAAGTATGTTCATTTTTACTCCTTATCACAACCATTTTTTGCCATTACAGTAGCTCCTAATTTTCTCAATATAGTTCAAAAATTACATGGTACTCCAAAGATCATTGTAAGTGATCAAGATCCCATATTTACTAGTAATTTTTGGTGGGTAATCATTTGGATAATATCCTATCCTATCATCCTAAATTTGTTTGAAAAACATAGGTAGTCAACAAATTTATCAAAGTGTATCTTCATTATTTTGTTTGTGATAAATAGTTAAAATCGGTTCATTGGCTGCCACTTGATAAATGGTGGTATAACACTTATTTGAAGATGTCTCCCTTTGTGTCATTATATGGGTATCACACCCATCCATAAATTCAATTTTGAAATTTCATCCTCAGGTTTGACCTATTGAGGAACACATTTACCATCAATAGGAGGTGTTAGTTAGTTTACAAGAGAATTTAGCAATAGCACAAAATCAGAAGAAGTAGCAAGCAGATCAACATCATAGTGAGTGGCATTTTGACATAGGTGATTGGGTCTTTGTGTGTTTGCATCCATATAATAAGATGTATCTAAAGAAAAATAAAAAGGATAACAAGCTGTCACCTAATTATTATGCCCCTTACTAGATCTTGCATAAAATTGCTAGTGTGGCTTACAAGTTAAAATACCCCCATACACTCACATAGATCTAGTATTCCATGTATCTTACTTGAAGAAAGTAATTGGACAAAAATTTTCCACTCAAACTAAGTTATTAAAATTATATAAAGAAGGAAAAGTCATTCTAGAGCCTGAGGAGATCTTTCACATGCATACTAAGAAACTATAGGCTAGAGCCATTAAGCAATATTTGATCAAATAGAAGAACATACATTCTAAAGATGCAACATGAGAGGATGAATCATTCTTATATAAAAATCCTAGTTTGAATCAACATTGAAGACACTGTTATTTTGAAGGGGAAGGGCATGTTATGCCCTTAACCTATAGTATTGATTGTGGATCCCTTTGGGGCTATCACATGATCATGGGAGTATATTTTTGAGGCTTAGAGAGCTCCATAAATGTGGTGAATGCATTTTTACGTACTCCACATTTTTTGGAAACTTGCTCCACATGTGAGTGGAATATTCCTAATATTTTCTAGATTTTATGTTTCCATGTTTTATGGAGTTGGTTGTTAGATGCCTATTTTCCATGTTGACTTCCTTGATTTTAGGAAGCTAGTTGTTCATTGGAAAAGAGGATGCCTTGTTTCTAGGAGTTGGTTGTGATCATATGTCCTTTAAAGGTGGAGAGATAGACTTGGTGTGTTCATTCTTGATGGAACTTTTAGATAAGCTTGCTTAGGTGGAATTAAGGTATGATTTAGTGGATAATTCTTATATTAGATAAGCATGGTGAGTTTCTCTTCATTTGGTGGATTTTCCCTTGGTTTGTTATATATACAAGTATGGTGTGACCTTTAGAGGTTGATGGTTTATTTTCAAGGTGTGGCTTTAAGGATCAGAGTCAAAGTGTAGATGTTTTTTTCAAAGTGTAGGTGTTTATTGTAGGGTGTGGTATAGTAGCTTTTGAGATACAATAAAGTATAGGTGTAGGTGAAAGTGTAGCATTGCTTTTGTGTATCATTTTCTATATAAGATATTCCATCTCTATGAGAGTTCATTATAATCTTGTTTTTTATTACATTTTTATCTGAGTACTTTCTTGGTGGATGTAGCCAACATTGGGTGAACCACGGTAGATCTGTGTTATGTGTGATTGTTATATTATTCTCTCCATTTAAGCTTTCATAATAACTATGATTTAAGGAATGTTTTCATGATGCATGCTAGTGCATAATTTAGATATGATTTATGGTCATATTAAATCTGGTTTAAAGTTTTTAATTCCTAACATATAGTGCATCTAGGGATATGTGTGGCTGACTTGTGGCTTAAATATCTTCATATTATCTTGTTGCATTTCTTTATGTTCTTATTATGGTTGGCCTATGTGATAATCATGGACAAGTAGAGTATATATAGGAGGTATTGGTTCATATTTTATCATCATATTATGAATTTTATTCCTATTGAATTATTATGGAGGTTGCACCCTTGAAGTGGATCAGTCATAATATTCAATTATTCTACTCTTTCACTAATTTTTATTGTGTATCTTCTTATTCTGCTCTTAATTTTTACCTATATAATTCTATTGTTGTGAATCATCTAAGTAATTTCATTACAATCTAGTGGAGGCATGAGATATGTCTTCAAGTCATTGTTCACTGAATACCAAAAAAATATTGTTATATCCTCCATGGGAACAATCAATGTTTCAAATCAATTACCTATTTAAATACCTATATCAACACAAGCAATGCTTGTATCCCCTTCAGTAACTTCCCAAATATCAAATATTAATGAGACTACTATGCATAATATCCTACAAGTTATTCAAACTTTGGAAGATAAGATTAAAAATATTGAGAAAAAATATTCAAAATCAACATATGATATTGATTCACAAGATGTATTTTATAACCCCTTTGCATATTACATCTTTCTATCCTTTGCTAACTAGTTTTATAGCATCCAAGTTCACACTTTATGATGACAAGAGTGAGACCAAGTATAATCTTTGATATTTATATGTAACATGTCTTTATTATGCTTCCAATCATAAATTTTGACCAAATTATTTATGATAATCCTAAAGGACTATGCTTTAAGATGGTTCTATTGTTTATTAGTAAGATCAATAAAAATAATCAAACCTCTAGTAGATTAGTTTCTAGCACATTTCTCTATAAAAATTACTAAAAATATGTCATATGCACAAATTTTAAAGATAAATCAAGTTATCAAGGATCCCATAAATGAACATGTTTATATTTATAAGATAATATTAGCCAAAATAAAAAATCAAATGGTAGATAAATATTTTAAAGATATCTTAAAGCAATGTTTACTTGTATTGTATGAGTCTATTATTTTCAAGAAGTTTAAATCTTTTGATAACTTAATTCATATTTTTTGAGATAGAGAAATAAAATGTATTGCATTAAAAAAACTTAAGTATGTAACTAATGTTAGCCAAAATTGGCCACCATGAAGGGGTACATTCTTAAACTTTGCTTCTAGACTAGTTTAACCTTGTTAGTGGTCTTTTGAGAGTTTTTTGTCAAACTTGGTCAAACTTGTTCATAGAAAGGATGACTTGTCAAATGTTATATCATCTTAAGGTATATTTCATGGTATAGAAGAGTGATTCATACCCATAGTCTTATCATTAGACCATACATGAAGGTCTTGTTTGTGTTTTTGAGAGGTTAAGGTTTCATATCAAAGTTTAAGGTTACTTTGTAAAGGTCAAGGTATGTTGACCCACGATGTATCATTGGTATGTTGACCTCAAAGGTGATTAAATGTCTTATGGTGGATAAATACTTATAGATACATGATATGACAAGATGAAAACATTATTAGTTCATGTTTAGCAAAATTTAAGGTAAATTTGGAGAAATTAAGGTAATGTTTACTTTTAGAAAATATATAGAATTAAGTGCCTTTTTAAGCCACTAATGTGTTTCCAAGATGTTTCAAGGTTATTTATCCTTCACACATGTCCACCCAAGTTACTTCAATGTGAACATAGATGTGGGACCCTTCAAAGATGAAGATGATGAAATATAACATAGAAGTAAGTTGTGAAGGGCTTGCAAAGCTAATTTTCAACATGGAGATGGTCAACTCATGTTATAAATGGATTTTTTCAGTTTTATCATAGGTTTTTAAGGTCAAATTAGGCTTGTGGTAGTTTTGGCAGGTTAGCAGAATGTAAAAAATGTTTCATATTATTTATCAACTCCTTTGTAATCTTGTAAAGGTCATTTTCAGGTGCTCATTCCATGAAGAGTAAAAGGAGTTGTAACTATGGATATTAGGAGATTATATTGGATTATATTACATAAATATTAAATTAATTATTTATAGTTTATAGGTTCTTAACTTTATTAATAATCGTTAACAAGTTAAGTAGCCCAAAACCCTCTTAAAAACCCATAGGAAAGGTTTTTCTTGTCTCAACAAGTGTGCATGATTAATGGATACAAAATTTTGGTTGTTTTAGATCATCATGGGTATTAATATAACTATCACATAAATTTTCATCATTATTTGTAATGTGTGAGTATCCAAGGTAGCAAAAAGAGATGTGTTTCATTGTTCTTGAAGGTAGCAAGTAAGTTTCTTATTAGTTTAAGTGTTTGCTCACTTCAAGCGATCTCTACGAAACTTATATCAACCTATAAATCCTATTATAATAATATTAAAACCATATAAAAGAATTAAATTATTCAAATCCTTGAGGGGAGAGAGAATATCATGCATTCAAAAGGGTTATTATAGGTTATAGTCCAAGGCAAAACTTTTTGAGGACATGGAGAAATAAAATAAAGGTTTTAAATGAATTAGGAATCTCTATTATGGTATTATCAAAGATTAATAATTATTTTATATTATTAATAAAACTAAGTTCATCATACAAATTGGTCTTCTTGATCTAACTCATTCTGGAAATATTTTAATGAGAAGGTACAATCACCTACAAGTTTACTTGTAGGTTAAGAGGATCAAATCTCAAATTTGCAAGTGAATATGAGTTTTAAGAGTCTCAAAATTTGTTATATACCTCATAATAAGGTTTTATAAATTTTTAATTCCATAATAAACACATAATTAACTATAATTGTTAATAAAAGTCTCCATGAATGCCTACAAGTTAGTGCCAAGAAAGTGAGCTTGAAGTGACATATTTATACAAAAAACATGACTGTGAAGGTTCAAAGAGACATAGAAGGAATGAATAGATTAAAATATTTTTTTAAGAGTATTTTTGTGATATGAAACAATGTACCACAAACTTATTTTATGTAAGGGTGATCTAGTCCTATTGAGGACTGGGAAGGTAGTGTTAATCTTATTTTCCAGCTCGGAGAAACCAATATGGGATTGGTTTCTCATTCCCATAATGGTATAGACATTTTAATTAAAATAAATTGATATCATGAATTCATTAATTATTTTATTTAATAATGAAATAATTAGGTTCATATGTGTTTAATCATAGCAAAAGAGGATATCCTACCAAATGAACTGTGTGAAACTAAGAAGAAGACTATGAAGTCTTCAAGTAAACACCCATGGTAATTTGAATCCATTAAAGACATATAAATATATTGAAATATTTGAATACATTTTATAAAATTTTAACATGGTTAAAATATTATATAATAATTTATATCCATAGAAGGAGAAGTGGATTAGGCCAAATAGCCATCTACAGTTTTGTCATAGGCATAAATGGGAGAACATTAATTATGTGGTGTTGAATGGATGTATAAGGGATTTAAAAGATATAAGGAAGATGAATAAGGTGTATAAAATTATTAGGATAAATAATATTACTAGGATAAAATAAATAAACCCCAAATTTAAGTCCCAACACTCAAGAGAATCAGACCATCATGTATAGGCCTATCATGGACAGATTTGAGGAAAAACATACTTGTGATGTCAAGTGGAGAGCCAAAAGGGGTGAAAATAAATAATGATGATAAAAAGAGAATTATTTATATAAATTAAATAGGTTTCATAAATTTAATATTAAAAAATATGGGTATGTTATTAATAACCATGATCAAGAGGCCTAAAACATTACTTATAGGCCTATATGCAAAAAGTGAAGAAAGTTTGCTCATTTTGGATGAATTTGAAGAATATGAGGACTTAAGGAAAAAATGATGGATGAAATAAATTAAAATAAGTTAATAAAGTCTATTTTGGGTATAAAAATATGATCACTACAATAAATACTCCTTATTGAACCTAACAAACATCAAACCTAGACTAGTCTAATAAGCTTGTTAAAAGAGCTCTTTTGCAACCTTGTTTTCAAGAGTTCATGAGAATGTAAAATGTTTTCATTGGAATTGATGATTTTAATGGATAATTTAAGTGTGTAATAATCTAATAAGTTACTTTTAATTATTTATAATTCTTTTAATGTTATTGAAAATACCAAAAAACACTTACATCCTACATACACATTCCAAAATCCACACAGTTTGCTACCTTTTAGCATGTTGGAGGGATTTGAAGGATGATAGTGAATATACAATGGTTGAAATGGTTTAAAAATTTTAGTTAAGACCTAAAACAATTATTTTATTATATTTAAATACTATAAATATCTCTCAATCCAATTTTCTCTACTCTCAGCCTACTTAAGCCTATGTTTTTGCCAACTAAGGCTAACATTTTTGAAACTTGCATAATTTGAATTATAACCCATGTAACTTAATTAAAATTTTCCAACAGAAATAATTTTATTTTCCCTAAATTATTTTTTTTGTTTTAGGTATTAATGTATGTCTTGTACTATTTATAGAATTGTAGGCTAGTTTTAAGCCTAGTTAAGCCTAATTGGGAAAGATGGGGGTAAAGTAAGTGGGTTTGAATTGGGATTTGAGCCTTAATTTTTTTTTTAATATGTAAGATTATAAATTTTACTCAAATTTAATTTTAGTTTCCATATAATTTATTTATATATTTCAAACCTTGGAGCTTTATGTCTAAACAAGGCTATAAGGAATATGCCTTCCTAGAGAGAAAATATGAAAATGATGAATGAAGTTACAAAATGAAGGTGTTAAATTGACTGGATAGGGATATTAAATATATTTAAAAGGAAAAAAAATAGTTATAACCAAAGAGGATGACTTTTCATCTCCTAATCACTTCCAATGGGTAGTTTTAAGGAGAATGGATGAGTCATGAAGGATAATGATGATCTCCTATGCCACCTTGATGAGGAAGAAGATAATTACAAGATGACACACATTGGGGGGAGTTTCATGACTGTTATTTATAAATTTTATTTATTTTAACTTGCCTCTTCATGATGATACACTTATCATATACCTCTCTTATACCCATCTGCTCCCTCCTCATTTTCTTCTATATATATAGCTTGATTTAGCTTGTAAAATGATCATTCCACAAATAGTATAGCACAGCCCTAATTATTTTTATGCCTATTTATCAATAATATGATTTTTTTGCTTCCTTATATTGTTTTTTATACTTTAAAGCTTTTAATGGTTGATTTATGCAAGTGTAGACTTAGCTCATCTTATCTTGTTGTCCTATTTTTCTTGCCTTCTTATAGTTTGGTTCTCTATTTCAAGTTGTGAATGTGTTCATAGGAAACCAATAAGGTGGGTTAGTATAGTGTTATCTCAAGTAAGATGACTCAAATAAAAACACATTAACACTTATACTCAAGCCTAAAACTTAGGGAGAGCTTACTAACAAAATACAAATGAAAACACAACTAAAACATAAAAGACAACAAATCCTTTACCTTCCTTAGGAGATCCAAATGCTTTGTTGAGTAGCTTGCTCAAATTTTGCATCAAAAAGTCTTTGTAGAATGAAGCTTTTTGGATCCTTCTCTCCTTGGTTCCATTGGATTTGATGTGGCTTAATGTTACTTGGCTCAAGATTTTGGCATTATAACATTATTTCAAAGAGTCTCATGGAATAAATCTTGCATAATAACTCTATAATTTCCAAGATTTAAAGTCATTTTTTCATGATTCACAAAATAGCTTATGGATTCAATGTTCAAGGCCTTGTATTTATACATTTTAGAGTTAACTCTCACCCAAGGTGAGTTAGGGTGGAGTTAAGGCTTGGAATGGGTTCAAACCTAACCTAGGTGAGTCAAATATAACCCCAATAGAGTTAATAGGTGTAAAATAATCATGATTTTCAATTACTAGGCATGGATCTTCAAAATAGATATTATAGGATTTTTTAAAGAGATTGAAAACTCATAAAGGCAATGATGAAAGGCTATGACATTTTAAATTTTTGAATGTACTTTTTTAGATATTCATTAATTGCACATGGATAATTAAACTAGGAATTTAATTTAGTTTATCTTGTTAATTAATTATGACTATCCTTTTAAAATTTTAAATATTTTATCTAAGTGTGAAAGTGCCCCACTTAATAGGTCCATAGGCCAAATTGACTATTGTGATGTCGCAAGGTGATTAAGGATGAATCAGTGAAAGTTTATGGTTACATATGATATAATACCCCAATTATGGATGTCTCAACATTATTCTAATCTTTTATGAAGTATGAAAAATTAAATTTGGGATGTTTAATGATTCATATACTTAATTTTCAATGGTTAGTAGGAATTGATCTGAATTTTGGTCGAAAGATAATTATGGCCAATTTTAGGTGTCTATAGTTTGCCATTATTTGGAAAGTCATTGTAATCTATGGGCATAGTAATATATTATAAAAAATTGAAAATGTCTTGTATGCCTATGACTTTAATAATAATGGATGAAGTGTATATTCTCCCTTAAGGGAGTGGTTGACAAAAAGGGTTAGTGATCTTTCTTTTGAAATAAGGAAATGATGGCACCAAAAGGATAAAAATAGGGTGGAAAAGATTGATTTACCCATAGGCATTTATAATTAGTGGTATATAGAGCTACCTTGGGTAGATAAAAAAATAAGATGATTTTCCCACATGTGGTTATAATCATCAACATAGGTGGGATAAAAAAGGTAATGATTTGCTAAAAGGTAGTTATAATCATTAAAAAAGGAATTCAGTAAAGAGGGAATGATTTTTCCAAAGGTGGTTATAATCAATAAAAGGGGAAAAAATGATTTGACCATAGGTGCTTATAATCATTGCCTAGATAAAAACATGCCCTAGTTGGGTGGATAGAGATAATGATTTTCCCAAAGGTGGTTATAAGAATTATCACAATGAAAACTTTCCTTAGTTGGGTAGAAGAAAGATAATAATTTACCCAAAGGATATTATAATAATTAACCTTAAAAATAGAGTGAAACAGAATGATTTTCCCATAGGTGTCTATAATCATTGGCTATGTGGGTGGGTTAATACAAAATGATTTACCTAAAGGTGGTTAGAGTTAGTGGCATCACTAGTGGGATGAGGTACAATTATTTTACCAAAGGTAGTTATAATAATTGACTAAATGATGATGGAAAAATATATAATGGGGCTTATGTACTGGATCCATACTCATAGATAAAGAGTAAGCTAGTATAGATGATAAATATGAATTTACGCAACCTACTAGAATGGATATGCACATCTAAACTAGTAAGGGTTAAAATTATTTCATGATTTAATTACTTTCTATTTGAAATGATTTGGATTAGATCAAGAATTTTCCATGTGCCAAGGATTATCATGGCCTCATTACTATGTAGACTTCCTAACCTAATTTTTTTTGTAGCACGTGATGATAGGAATCATGATAGAATGCCATAATAACTTGGAGGAAATATGCATAAATACTGACACTAGGTCCAATACTCAATGAAAAATAATGCACCAATGATTAAAACCGTGATGACAATGTTGGAAAATGAATATGGATTCATTCAAGAATATGATACAAGGAATCATGCAATGAAAGCACATAGACTGAATCAAGGCATAACAAGAAATCAAACAAATAAGAAAATAAATAAAACACCAAGAAAAGAAAGGAAAAACAAAAAAAGATAAGAAAATGAAACAAACACAAATAATAGTTAATCAAAATGTTAGTACAAACAACATGACACAAATAAGATGATGACATCACCCCTAACATATAGGATTCAATGAAACAAAAAACCAAAAATGGAGGGTGGGAATATAAAAAAAGTAAGGGGTGGTCAAGCCAACTCTGGATGCACTAGGCAAGTGGATGTTACCTACATAGTTCCTTGGACACTAGATCCAATAAAAAACTTCAAGCCAAATATAGTTCTCCCAAGAAATGGGATAGAAGAAAATGATGATAAGAAAACATGATTATGATATAGATGCATATGGGAATGGGCTTGAAAAATGGTAAGAAAATGGGATGCAAGGCCAATAAGGATGGAAAAGCTATATAACAAGTGGTTTCTTGTGACATAGCTAGGGATCCTAGATTCCTTAAGGCAAAGAAGTTGTTGATGTGCATTGTTTTTGGTTTTCTTAATCATCTCAACTTAATAGATAATTATTAGACACTAGATGGTCCAAGATCTCAAAATGTCTAGATTGTTCAAATTAAAATTGTTTATAAAATAGAGAGAATGTGGATAAGGGGTGATTGAACTAACCTTAACACGAATTAACCACCACCTATATAGTCCTAGGATGGGACCTAAATTTACTATCGTTCCTCCTTACAGTAGAGGAATCTAACTAAGTAGCTATGAATTCTCAAACAAAATAGGCAAAGTAGGCAAATGGCATAATAAGTCATACACATGGCAAGGTGGTGCTTCAAGGCATGATAAATAGGTATTGTTCCTAATTTTCCCATAAGGGGTTATAATTAGGAAACAAAGGCATAGTTTAATGGTACTAATTATCCCATAGGTGGTTATAATTAGTATTACTATGGTGAGACACTAATTTTCTTAAAGGCGATTATAATTAGGAACATTAGGTATAGAACAAAAAAAGGAATAAAGGATGTAACTGATAAAATATTATCATACTACTCCAAAAATGGTCTTTATCAAGAATACTAAATCAACTACAGAAACTTGATCAAAATATTATTGTTGAAAGTGTCTTCGAAACCAATGGAATAGAACAAAGGTCAAAGGGTTGGGTAGGGAGGGTAAAAACATCTTGATCGATAGGAAAGGAATGGTAAAATGGTAAAGGACATATGATACAAATAAGAATTTAGATATTATGGTAACATGGAAATGGGTCACATAGAAAATAAACTAGGTGTCTCAAGTGAAGTAATTCTTGAGGTGTATAATGTTCATCATCTCATCAAGTTCATCCTCATCTAGTATAGCAAGCCTATATGCTCTAGCACCATAGTTTACAACAATGATGAAAAGGCTGACGCAATTAGGTTTGAACTTGCCCTTATATTATTCTCAGCCATTTTCTTAGTACAAAATCACCAAGCTCAAATTCTCTATATATGACCCTCTAGTTATAGTGGCCATGGAGTTGGTTTTAGTATGCTTGCAGGTTGTTCATTGTGCCCATGAATTTATCATCAAGTAACTCTAGCTCTTTTAGGTGAGATAATCAATAATCTTCATCATCTAAGACATGCTTCAAAGAGATGCAAAAATAAGGTAATTCAACCTCAATGGGAAGAATGGCCTCAATGTCATAAATAAGTGAATATGGAGTGGCTCATATTCAGGTATGGAAATTGGTGTGATATTCCTATAAGGTGCATAATATTTGGAGGTGCTAATCATGACGAGTATTATTAACAATATTTTTAAGGATGTTGACAATAATTTTGTTAGATGCTTCTACTTTACCTTTACCTTGTGGGTAATATGTCATGGAAAATTGTTGAGTACTTTTGTACTCAACACATAATGATTTGACATCATTTTTCTTGAATCATCTTCCATTATTAGATATAATATCAAATGGGATACCATAATGGCAAATGAGATGATTAAAGATGAATTTGGAAATTTTCTTTCTAATCACGTAAGTGAGGGGTATAACTTCAACCCACTTGTTGAAATATTTAGTAGTAGTAAGGATGTGTTTATGGCCATCAGATAAGGTAGGGTTTATCTTCCTAATGAGATTGAGGCCCAATGTAGAAAATGGCCATGGTGTAAGCATTGGTTTTAGAGTCTTGATTGGGGCATGAATTATATTGGTAAGCATTTGACATTTATCAAACTTTTTAACATATGCAGTTGCATCTTCATCCATCATTAGCCAATAATACCTTGATACATAAGATCTTTTTGGATAGGATGACCCTACTTGTGTGGGCTCCACATACTCTATCATGAGCTTCTTGTAATTTTAATGTTGATTTTACCAAATTTAAATAATGAAGTAGAGTACCAGCCAAAATATGGTGGTAAAGGGTTTGTTCAAGTAAGGTATATCATGTGTCATGGTGGATAAAGGCCTTGGATTATTTGTGGCATAAGTCAAGTGGCATTCTGTGGTCATGAATATAGGCATAAAGGTCTGAATACCATATAGATTTGGGACCAATAATATCATAGATCATTATTATGGTTGAAGGTTCATGAGATGGTACTAGAAGATTTTCAATAGGGAATTGATATTCTTTTGCCTTGTCTAGATGATGAATCAAAGAGCCAATGGTGTCCATGACATCTACTATTTTATTATTGGCCCTTGGTATATATTCAAATTATAGATCATCAATTTTCTAGTTGAGAGTATTGACCATGGATTTGTATGGTACCAACTTGTCATATTTGGTCTAAAAATGGTTTGTAAACTAATTGATGATTAACTAGGAATCACCATAAACCTTGAAATGCTAAATATTCCATTGTATTGCTTGTCTAATCCTTGAAATGAATGCTTCATATTCAACCATGTTTTTATTACAAGGAAAATTGATATGAAATGATTTAGGGATTAGATCCCCATGTGGTGTAATAGATAAAAGGCCTACCCCTGATCCATCTATTGTGAATGACCCATCAAAATATAGTTTTCAGTACTACTTCTCAAGATGTGTTTCAATGATGATCATAATGGACTCATCTAGGAATTAGAATATTAGTAGTTTGGTATCTACAAGGGGTGATTTACAAAGCTAATCTATAATAAATTATCTCTTTATGGAATTCCAATTAATGTATTCAATCTCAAACTCACTCATAAGAATGATCCATTTGGCTATGCAACCTTATAAACATTTTTTGGATAGTAGATACTTTAATTGATCTACTTTTGAAATGGCCATGGTTTTGTTGTTTAACATGTAATTTCATAGTTTTTGAACTACAAAAACCATAACTAAATAGGTTTTCTCAATGTGCATATAATTGTGCTCATACATGACTAGTATATGGATTAGATAATACACATGTTATTTTCCATGATCATCATGTTGACCTAGAAGTACCACCAGGGCTTCATCTATGGCTGATAGATATAATAGGAATAACTTTCCTAGTATTAGTGGAAATAAAATAGGTGTATTGTCAAGATAGTCATTTAAACACTAAAAGGCTTTTTGGCATTCATTATCCCAATGAAATGTGACACCTTTCTTTAGTAGTTGTGTAAATGGATGGCATTTATTGGCTAGTTGAGATATGAATCATCTGATAGACTAAATATTTCCCTATAAACTATGGATTTGCTTCAAATTGAATGGTGGTGGCATATTGGTAATGGCTTGTACTTTGGTTGGATTGACTTTCATGCCCCTATGAGACATAATGAATCCAAGAAATTTTCTTGAAGTAACTCCAAAAACACACTTCTTAGGATTGAGCCTAACTTTATATTAACATAGTCTCTCAAATATTCTTTGTAGTGTTACTGGATGATGCACTTTGGTATTTGATTTTCCCAATATGTCATTGACATAGTATTCAACATTTTCATGCATCATATCATGAAATATGCATTCATTACTCTTTGGTATGTGGCCACAACATTTTAAAGACCAAATGGCATAACCAGATAACAAAACATTCACCATGGAATAGCGAATGCTATTTTATGTTGGTCTTTTGGTGAAATCTAGATCTAGTTGTATCTTAAGAATCCATCCATAAATAAAAGCATTTTTTACCCAAATATGGAGTTAAATATCATGTCAATGTTAGGTAGAAAAAATTCATCCTTGGGGAAAGCCTTATTTATGTATTTTAAATTAGTGCAATTTATGATTCTTTCTAGCTTATTACTGGCTAGCATAACATTCAAGATCCTCTGTAAGTATTCAATTAGTAAAATGCATCTTGCTTCCAAGAGATTTTAAAACTCTTTCTTTACTAAAATAAAAATATGAGGATGCATCTTGAAAAAAAAAATCATAGTTTTGGCATTAGGATGTACCACAAAGTGGTGTAAAACCAAGGTGAGGTCCAAACTAGGCATGTCAAAATAGGCCCAAACAAATATGTCAACAAATTTATTCAAATGGGTTGTAAAGATTTCACATTATTCCTTAGTAAGGATGCACTTAATTTGATCCATTTTATGTTTTCTAGAGTCCCGATATTGGATTTCATAGTCTCGACTATAATAAGGGTCAAACTATCTTCTACAATGGTTGGAAAAGTTTTAAATTGTTCAGTATTGGTAAAAACCTATATTTAGACTAGATATTATAATTCTCCTAGGTAATATGAATTATAATCTCCCAATGGTAAATATCACCATGTGAGAAACACTATTAGAAAATCTTGAATGATTCAATCAAAGGAATGTTGTTATTTAGAACTGCATTTGGACCCATATGTTAGTTCATCATTGGTGGTATCCTGAGTTATGTTTGAAGGAGGTTGAATACCCCTATCTAATGTCACCTAAAACAAGTTTTCACCACAATACTGACCTTTGTCTTTACTTTTTCCTTGGTCCAAAATCACCTCAAAGAGATTTTCACTTTGGGAACTCAATGTTTTATTCATTTTTTTGTGGCTAAGGGTGTTCACCCATTATCCTAAATAGACCACAAGTTCTAATTTGATTGAGAACCCTTATTTTTTCTCTCCTAATATAATATTATCTCTTAGTCCTAGATAATCACAAAAGGCCTCATCATTCTCAAACTCATCCATAGGCATTATGGATTCTTGTTGGTCCTAGTCTATAAGTTGAGGGTGATATATTAGAAGTAAATAATTGGAAATAATTGGTAAAGGGTAAAAATGGCATTAGTGTCAAATAGATTGGTATTGGTAAGTTATTCATAAGGGATATGATCATACTCTACTTCATTGTCAGCATCATCATCACGGGTCATTAGTGTTGAAACATGAATAAGATATGTGGGGTCACCCCTAAGTGGTTTAAATCCAAGACCATAGTTTCATTAATACTGAGTGCTAGAAATTGGCTCAAGTGTTCCTTATTTATTTGGGTCAATACCTTCTCCTTGATAGACATGATTTTCCATGATCCTATTAGGTATATGATATTTGGCATTTTGGTAATAGTCAACTAGTTTGTCATTGTATAACCATGATTCATCATCTGTAGGTGGGTCTTATTCTTAGATAATAGTTGGTGTGAAAATGATAGGAGATAGACTATGCATTTTTCCTTTGACCTTTCATTAGAATTACATGCAAGGTAAATTGGCTTTAGGTCTTTCATAGGACTTGGGTTTATATGGAAGCTTGGTAATGTGGAATGTATTATGGGTCAAAGATTCTCTTAGGTCATTAGGTATGATGGTAAAATGATTAACATTTTTAGGAGGTGGCATGTGGGAAGATGAATCAAGGGTATATGGGTCAATGTAATTTCCCTCTGACATATCAATAATAATTTCCATTCCTTTGTCCTTTTTAGGAAGTAGATTCAAACCAAAATGGTAGTTATAGCTTTCATACTCAGCCTCCAAATGTTTAAAATATTTGTAGGAATACAAATATATATGAATGGTGACCTTCATAACTAAATGGAAGAACTTGATACACTAGTACAATGTTGAATAGATCACATGAATCTCATGTATATAAGGTCTACCCAAAAGTAAATTGTATGACAAATCAAGGTCTAACACATGGCATATTATATCATGGGTCAAAGGCCCAATGATAACTAGAAAGTTAATAGTGTCTTATTATTTTGGATCTTAATTACCATAGGATTTAATAGTGATATTTTTTAGATAGAGATTGGATATTGTGTATTTGAGAATCTTGATGATCCCATTATCTATGAGGACACGCTTCACTTTTTGGTATGATGACAACTTTGATGTACAATAGATTGTTAAGAAGAGGGATAAGGGATGACATATCACTTTGGTCAAAGGATAACTAATGTCTTGGGGATATATGTCCAACTAAATATTTGAATTTATTTGGGGATATGTCATTTATAACTTGGGATTGGCAAAGGAACTCTATCAAGATGTTTTTGTGGATGCTTGACATATGCACCAAATCCAAGATGGAAATTTATGTGGTTATCTTCTATAATTGTTCCATAATACCAAATGCATTATCTTACTCAATGGTAAATGCATTATTCCTAGTTAGAATGGTTAGTTGGATGGGTGTAGTGGTAGATGGTTGTGGACCAGGGATGGTAATCTTTGACTACTAAGTTATGATTGTAAAATCAAGATTAGATACATGACCATTATTTCTAATAAATGATGGTGGATGGAGGATAGATAGGATAAGTATTATTTATTGGTCCACTTGTATGTTTTCATAGGTTAATGATGAGTTCTTAGTATAAGGTCCAAAAGTAGTAATCCCTACTTATTGGTACACTTGTATGTAATCATAGGTCAAGGAAGGATTAATAACATAGGTTAGTTAGTTCAGATTTATTAGGCATAGTCTTATTTGATTGATACTTGGTCTTGGATTGATGGATATGGTGTAAATTCAATATCCAAAAATATGTCATATAACCTTGTTATAGTCATGTATAACTACATGGCAAGTCTATTGGTTGTTGTCATCTTTCTAGCCTTGGTTCCTTTTGGCCAAAGTTAACCCACATACAAAAATTTTTCTTGAATGGATCAAGAAACTACATTGATCCCTCATTTCATCTATTTATAATTCCTCCTAGTATCCTTTTAAAGAGAGAAGGATGACCAACACAAGCCTAAAGGAACTAGACTGTCTTAGAACATCATGTAGGAATGAATAAGGCAATTTGGTTATGAATTTAATAAGTTTAATTAGGAAATCAACCAAGGTAAAAGGGATACATGGAAATGATGGTTTTCATTCCATGAATTTCCCCTAAAAATTTGGTGTCTTGATGAGTTTTCTATCTCAAGATATAATCCTTTAAAAATGATCCAATAGTGTCAGACCTGCTCGAGGATGTCAATTTAAATCCATGGTAAGCAATCATTTGGGTTCAAAAATATTCAAAGGATCTAAAGGTTGAATGTATGGATGTTAAGTGTTAAAATATTTCTTAATTAGATTATTAGATCAATGGTACACAATTGATCAATCAAGTCAATAAGTCAAAAGGTCCTTAGATCAAAATCAATGGTAAGTATTTTTGTGTACAAATCTTGATCAATGATCCATGTTAAATACTATGTCAGTAGATCTAGATAGATCAATGATGCACATTAAATTGTCAAAAATTATAGCCATCAGTGAGCATGAGGTTAACAAGTTAGAGGATCAAGAGATGGAACATAATGGTGACAAGTGTCACAATTATAGTGAATCTAAGGATTAATGGTGTGGGTTTGATCTTATAAATTAAATATCAATGGAGCATGTTCAAATGTGTAAAGGATATTGATGGTGTAAATCAATTAAAATTTTTAATGAGCCTAGATTGCATGTAAGGATACCATGTGTCAAAAAATTGGTAATTAGATAAAGACTAGTAGTATGATCCACATATTGAACATGGGGTTGCCAAGTGTCATAGTTTGGTAAGCCCAATTCAAAGATCGATAGAGAAACTTCAATCAAGTTCTAGGAGGCACAAGATGATGACATGTGTCTAAATTTTCAATAATCATATCTCTAAATATGATAAATGGTGTAGCAAGGATGCCACATAGGCAAGCACATCAGATCAAAATATTTTGTGGACATAAATAGGTGAATACATAGAGCTGATATCCAAATATGATTTAGTTCAAGCTAAAATAGATATTTCAAGTTCAAGGGTCACCATTAAATCTCAATCTAGAGTTATCGTTTAAAGATATAGAACTTGTAGGCCCTATTTTTAGAGGTTGTAATGCATTTCCATGACTGTGTCCATTATATTTTGAAAGGGGATCTGTGCATACAATGGTTTCTTGGATTTCATAATGTTCAGAGGTAGAATGGGTTTATTTAAACCTAATGGAGATAAAGAATTAGGATTATCATATGGTATATCTTCATTTAAATGATGACTATATGAAAATCAATACATGGGATTGGTTTTCATCTATAGTAGACCTATGTCCAAAGTTTGAAGTAAGAGCAGAGTTGTGATTATGAAGATAAGTGTCTTATCTTTTGACATGGTCATATCCTCTATAAATAGGTATGTACAATGAATTAAATCAAAATAGTCATGGCTCTGTTAGGTCCATGGCTATGAGGATTTTGTCCTTATAATGAAGCCAAGTGGAGAGTGGCATAGAATTTATAAGAAAAATATTTGGGTATTAGAAAGTGTAGGTGGAGCATTAAATTATTTTTAAAAGTCTTTAAATATTTTCCCTTATTGGTAAGATCATGACTCATCATCCACAACAAATTATTTTCTTCTATTATATTTCTTAGCCAATGAGAAGGTTGGAAGGCTATTGGAGCTAATGAAGGTTAAAATTGTCAAGAAAGATTGGTTTTAATTGATCAAAAATTGGTTGGAAATTAATTGAAAGGTGGTGGTGGCCCATTTATTGATTTTTGATGGCATTTTCCCCCTCTCTCCCCCCTTTTTCCTATATCTCCCATTTTCTTCCCTGTTGTAAAAGGACCTCACTTTTTAGAAGATACCATCTCAAAGAATTCTCATTTTTTGGGGAGAAGAGAATCTCATTTGATAAGGTGAAAATTTTTCAAAATTTTTATGAAAGACCTATTAAATCAAATAAATATTTTATTTACCTATCTCTTGCCTCTAAATTATGTTTAGTAAGCTTGTGCATGAAGGCATTGTGAAGGAGTGTCTTCCATGTCCATTGTCCTTCTTTTTTTCCTATTTTTTGGTGTTTTCAAGTTAGTTTTAGGTTTGAAATTATGTTATTTATACCATTATTTTAATCTTGGTATGAATCATAGAATTATTCTTTGCTTCATTCATTACTTGGTGAACCTAGTTCATGAAATAATTATGCAATTATCTAGTTTTTGAGATTGTGTGAGTTAACATTATCTTATGCTTCATCAGTGTTTATTTCATGATTATGTGAGTTTTCATTGAAATTTGCTTCATCATCTTTTTATCTCTCTTAGTAACCCTTTACACCCTCTCTAACACTTCTCATAGTAGAAGTATTAGTCTAGGTGATCCATCAAGAGGAATCCAACCTTGTTTAGAGGTTCAATCCTACTACAAGATACTCACAACTTGGGGTTTATTATAATATTGTGGTTTAGAGTGGGGGACCCTAAATAAATCTCCAACAAGGGTGTAATTATATGCCATAATAGTTTTTGGTATGCTTGGTGGGAACACTTTCAAAGAATATTGGTCAAGTTTGATGTTGGTTTGATCAATTTGCAATGGTTATTAATTTCATAATAGTATCTGGTGACTCTGAAGAACACTAAAACATTATGGTGATTAGTAGTATCTATCTTTCATTGCAAAGGTCACTACAAGGTTAAATTCTAGAGGTATTCCTTTTGAATTTTTTGAATTACCTTTGAACTTATTAAATAGGTTAAGGTTTGTTAACACTCATCCATATAAATGAAACTTTTCTCCTAAAACATTTTCAAAATATACCTCTAAAAGAAGATCTTTGTTTGATCCTTTCACTACCATGGCGTCCTTTAGATATTTTCCTTTTATGGTTTTCAATGGTTAGAGTCCTTTAGACCTCTAATAGTATGACCCTATTATATTAACATCTCTTAAAAGTGTTCCCTACTTCATGAGAGAACAATCTACAACCCCTTCTGAGAACCTCAAAGATATAGCCAATTTTTGCAATATTCATGATATCACTAAGGGAAATGTAGTTATCAGGTTCTTGGCCATATATTTTAAGGGTAAAGTCTTGGACTAGTATATAAACCTTACTATTAACTCTATTACATCATGGGATCAGTTAGGTGATGCCTTGTGTAAAAGTTTTGAAGATAGAAGTGACAATTTATCACTTGTAGAATAGTTAACCACAATCAAGAGGGATCCTCATGAGGTCATACAAGATTTCAACACTAGATGTCAAAAGACATGGGATAGGATTTAAGTCTCTATTAGGCCTAATCCTCATTATGCTTTCTTTTACTATCTAAAATCTCTCAACAATGATATTATAGTAATGATTCAGTCCATGGGAGGGAACACACCACTGAATGCTTATGAGGTGGAAATCAGAGTAGAGAATTATCTAGTACAATCTATCAAGCTTACACCTAGGCCACCAATGCCTTTGGTTCCTAAAATTAAACCACCTCCTATTTTTATCCCTCCCTTTATTGTCATTCTACCTATGCCAATATTGGGATTAGTTTTCACATTGAGCAAAAATAGTTATTTATGATATGGTAAATAGTAAGGTTGATATTTATTGAGAGGTAAATAGTAATAATTTGTTAGTAATTAGTAAGTGGTTAATCATAATATTGTTAAATATAAAAATACTATGATAGACTATTATATTGTTTATATATTTCTAATAGTTATAACAATATATCATATTTAGTGGTGTGCTTAGTGTGAGAGATTTTGGATGAGAAAATAAAAGCAAGAATATAAGAATATGGTTTTTATAAATATATAATATCATAGAATGATTTATTATTAAGAGAATAGAGTGTGTGAAATACATTATCATGTTAAAAATAATTATATCTATGTATTCAACTTCTTTATGCATGAATTGAATCTATTCAGCTCTCCTCTAATTCTCAACGGTGGTATCAGAGTAGGATGGGATTGTGAGAATTTATGAAGGATAGCCATTATTTTAACTTGCCCCTGGTAATGTAATATTATTGTTTCAAGTAGATATATATACTATTAATGTAGCTTTAAATTATTTCTTCTACTAGTTTTGTATTTATTTGGGTTATGCACTATATGGAATTGTTGGCATGCACTTGTTGAGGATTTGCCAGTATACATGATGACCCTGATAAGGCTCAAAGAAATACAAACAACACACTAATATTTCATCTATTTATCATTCAATATCCACATGTACATTCATACCTTTCATGTATTCTATCAATTCCTCCATCCACCTAGGTGTATTGTGTAACAAGTCCAATATATCTCATATCTTTTGTATTCAATCTATTTGTATATAAATATATAATAGCTCATTCACCTAGTATTCATTGGCCATCCACCTATGCTAAAATATTAATGTTTTCCACCTACCATATAATAAAACGAATGGAAAGGCATTCAAGAAGATCTTTTTTAATCTCTTAATTTATTAAGATAGATCTACATTCCTAACAAGCCTGCACCCATGTGTCTTCTATACAAATAAATAGTATATGTGTTTCTCCTAATCTTTCTCCAATTCAATCTTAGACTACCACCTTCAAAATTATTTTGAGTCAAAATAGATCCTACCATTACACAAATCAAGCTTAGCCAGTCTTCCACTCCATTCTACCAAACTCAAAGCAAGTAGTATTTTTTGGAATATTTGTTAGTTTTATAAGTTTTTAATGGAAATCTATCATATTCCTTTCTATATTCATATATCCTTCTATTTCATGCATTTCCTTAATAGTCAGTCAGAAATCATAGTCATTATTTTATGTCTAACTATGTTCAAGTCTATGTTTTAAAGTTGGTCAAAAATATTTAGAGTCACTTTTATATGAGTCTTTTTATTTTCAAAGTCTATAAAGTCTAAAATTCATATATTTATTATTGTCATTAAAAATTCAAAATTTTTAAAGTTTCTTGTTAAGTCCTATTTAGGTGAATATTACATTTTTGTTTAGGTGATTAATAAGAAACATTTTTTCATTAAAAGACACAAAGAATAAAAAGGTAGATCAAAATGAAGAAACCTATAAGATCTATATATTTAAGATGATAAAATATGTACACCCAAATCATGATATTTCTAGAAAATGTATAAATATAATAAACTCTTTTATTGATGATATCATTGGGAATTTGGCTCAATAGGCATCCAAGATTGATCATCACAAAAAAATTAGTTATTACATCCATATAAATATAGATATCTATACATCATATTTTTCCATGAGAACTTGCTAAACATGCCATTTTTGAAGGCACCAAGGCTATCACCAATTTCACCAATTGTTGAGTAAACAATATCACATACTAGAGGATAGAGGATACATGGAGGTTGGAGGTCTTTCAGTAACCTCTCATTAGTTTCCAATGATAGGGCCATACTAATTATTTGGTGACATTTTATGTGGTGTTTATTTCATTTCATCATGGTGTGGATTTTAGGTTTTTTAGTGTGGTAATTATATTTGTTTTTCAGCATGTGTGTTTTAAAAATAAGAAAAGTTGTACATGTTCACTTGTGAGTGATATTCCCATGTAACCATTTTGTATATTTACATTATATAATATTGATCTAAAAATCATTATAGCAATAATGATGAAAGGTTAGTGGTAAACCTATGAAACCCATGTTGTAAGGTTAGTGGTGAACCTGAGAAAACCATTCTATAAGGTTAGTAGTGAACCTGAGAAAACCATGTTGTAAGGTTAGTGGTGAACCTAAGAAAACCATTTTGTAAGGTTAGTGGTGAACCCATGAAAACCATTTTGGAAGTTAGTGAACCTAAAAAACCAATTGCAGATGAGTGTGAAGGAAGAGATGTGTGATGGCACATGTATGAGGAGAAGATCATGAGCACATAGAGGTAGAGCATGATACTACTAGAAAATGAGATATATTTCACCATGTAAAAACTATGGGGGGGAATATTGGTATTAGTTTTCACATTGAGTGAAAATAGGTATTTACAAAATGGTAAATAGTAACGTTGATATTTATTGAGAGGTAGATAGTAATAGGTTGTTAGTAATTAGTAAGTGGTTAGTCAAAATATTATTATATATAACAATATTATGATAGAATATTATATTGTTGATGTATTGAAAATAGTTATAATAATATATCATATTTAGTGGTGTGCTTAGTGTGAGAGATTTTGGGTGAAAAAACAAAGGATTGAATATAGGAATATGATACCTATAAATATGTAATCTCAAAAAATGATTTATTATTCAGAGAATAAAGTGTGTGAAATACATTATTATGTTAAAAATAATTCTATCTATATATTTGGCTTATATGTACATGAATTGAATCTATTCGGCTCTCCTCCAATTCTTAATAGCCAACACTTGTAACCATACACCAAAGTAAGAAAAGGCTTTAACTAGCCAATCTAATGACTCCCAATAAAATAAGAATTTCTAAGAGCTTAAGAGCATGTTTCAATCCTTTGGAAATGAGTTGGTAAATGTGAAGAGGAAGTAATCCTAGTTTGATAGACCTTATCAAGCTGCATATCAGCCTTAATTATAGTCTTATCGAGCAATTAGGCCACCCTAAAAAGGAAATTTCTAAGGACAAGGCAAACAACAAAGCCAAGGACAAGGCCAATAACAAAACCAAGGACAAGGGAAGCCTAACTATGTTAGGTAAAATAATTATAATCCAAATGTTGAAAATACCTCTAATAATTTATTCCTTATTCAAAACAACATTTCTTGAGAAAGTGAGGGTACTGAGCCTTGGAAGTAGTCTCTTAGTCAATCCATTGTTCCAAACACTAAGTTCAATCAGGTTTTCAATGAGAAATGGCATTAAGGTGATAATTATGGATACAATCAAACTCTTATGGCTCAGAACATAGAAGTACCTAGGATGACAAAACTAGAAGAGCCTCAATAGGGTTAAGGGCTTAATGAATAACCAAGCCAATTGGGTTCTATAATGGTTAATTATGAGCAAGAAGAATGTTATGCATCCAATTAGTAGATTAGTTTTAGCCAAGCATACATTCTAGTGGAAACTAATACAATCTTCAAAAGAAAAATCATGGATGGTAACTAGGAAGCAGTCAAAGAGCCTCCTACTATCACTCCATTGCTATCAAATCCAAGTGAACCTAATACTTCTCCAAAGGTTCTAATAGATTTAAGGAGTCAGAATCAAGGGAGTGCCTTTATGCCCCAAAACTCAAAAGTTCAAAGTACATTTGTGGCTCTCAAATCACAAGCAAAGATTGGTGGTTTACACATCAAAATTATTGAAAAAATGAATAAATCTAGTGTGAGTGTGCTAATGTGGGACATGATTTCCATACCTAAATAGATGGATATTCTTCAAGAAGGATTGTCAAAGATCAAAGTTTTTAAGAAGCTACTAGGCAAGGAAAACATGATTCTCACCAATGCAACTAAAGGACCTAATCAATGTAAATTAGATAAGGTGGTCAAACCTCCTCATTTATACATTTTTGTGATCATTGGTGACTTCTTAGTATATAATTTCATGGTAGATAATGGAAAAAGTACTTCAGTTATACTAAAGTCAATAGCAAATTAGCTTGGTTTAAAGTATGAACCCCAATCTTAGGGAGCTTTGTATCTTGATGGATCCTCCACGAAATTAGTTGGCATTATCAAAGGTCTAAACTTGACCCTGCATGCTTGTCCTAGTGTTTTAGTGGCTTAATATGTGTTGATTCTAGATGTGCCTCCTCATTTTACTATATGCTTATCTAGATACTTCATAACCAAAATTAGAGGTTATATAGCAGTAGATTGGTCTTACATGGCTTTCAAAATAATGATGGGACCAAGGTGTCTATAAAAGATGGGCCTATTGTATAATTTCCCATTTAGCCTTATGGGATAAATAGTTTAAACATCAATTATACCATTCTTAATGAAGATGACCACCTGGTTGGTCAATATCTTAACACTCATCCTAAGGAGATACCTAATATGTTCTTAGATGAGTTATGGAGTGAAAATCAGCTAATTGACCCTTTGGAAGGTGTTGAGGAAAGACACATGAGAGTCTATTTATTTTAAGAGGAGATTGAATCCATGCCATCCTTCACTAGGCTATAAGAAGATGCTAGTGGTTTGTGTAAATTGTTCTTTGATGGTTCAAGGAGAAAACATGGGGCAAGTGTAGGTGCAATGATAATGTATTCCTCCAATGATAAGTATTTTTATTTTTGCAAGTTTCAATTCAATTTTTATTGTAAGTTAAATGAGTATGAAGGCCTTTTCCATGGCATTAAGTGGGCTAGTAAGAGGGGAATCAAGTAGTTATAAGTATATGGAGATAGTGAGTTGATAGTGTATTAGGTTAAAATCCAAAATATCACAAAGATCCCCTTGATGAGATCTTACAAAATAGAGTGTGGGATATGCTTGAGGACTTTGAGGCCTTCAACATCCAAATAGTGTCAAGAAACCAAAATCAACATGTTAATAGGTTGGTAGTTGTGAGATCTGAATTTTGCCTCCCAAATGAATTGAAAAAGTCCAAGGTATAGCCACATGTTAAAGTGGTAGTAAGACCATCAATGCCGAATAATGAAGCTCATTGGTAGGTATTTGATAGTGACAAGCAGATTGCTTATTTTTTATATAGGAAATAGAGTTTTCATAAATAAACTAATGTAAATTATAGCATTAGTATGAATATCAAATTGTTCAGCTAAGGTCTAACAAACTTCTTAAAGGTCTAGTCACTTATGAAGTTCTTTTCCATGAGGAAGATCATATAAGGAAAGACAAGGCAATGATGTCAACTAATGGGGAGAAATATGAAAAAGTTATTACACTCAAAGACAAGATCCTTAATATTTTAAAGGTAATCACTAAGGCTAAAATTAATGCTTTCATTAGACTTTGTAAAGAATATTCAAAAATCTTTGATTGGAAATACAGTGATCTAAGAGGCTTCAATCCTAAGCTAGCCCAACACACTATACAATTAGAGGATAATGCCAATACTATCAAGTAGATTCAAAGGTATAACAACCATAAAATTGAAGAGATTATGAAGAAATAATTAACTAAATATATTGAATCCAAGATCATCTTTCCCATCAAACACTCCTCATGGGTGGCCAACCTAGTACTTGTGAAGAAGAAGAATGGGGAGATTCATTTATGTGTGTACTTCACATAAATTGGGTCTTTCTAAGAGATCATTACCCCTTTAAAATCCATGGAGAAAATCCTTCAAGTAGTTGATGGTTCAAAATTCTTATCTTTTGGATGGATACTCTAGGTACAACTAGATGCTGGTAAGAGAAGAAGACTAATACAATACTACCTTCACCATAAAGTGGGGCACACATGCTTATCAGAAGATACCTTTTAGACTATCAAATGTTAGGGCTACCTTTTAAATAGCCACGGACATGGATTTCCAAGGCTTATTAAATAAGATGGTGCTAGTCTACTTGGATGACATAATAGTTTTCTCTAAGAAGGCTAGTGAACACTTGGATCACTTGAGGTTTATCTTTGAAAGATACAAAGAATATGGGATCTTTTTGAATCCTAAGAAATGTGTGTTTGTTTTTCATGAAGGAAAAATCTAGGGAAATATTATATCCAAATATGGATTATCCATTAATCCTAATAGAATAAGTGTTATCTTAGCATTATCTTTACCCAAGCACAAGAAGGGACTCTAAAGTTTTCTTGGGAAAATAAAATTTGTGAGAAGGTTTATACCTAGTTTCAAAAACTTGGTCAAACCTATCACTACCATGTTGAATAAGAACCAAGTATCCACTTGGTCAAATGAAGGTACATCAACTTTGAATATATCAAGCAAGCCATTGCCCAAGCACCCTCACTTATGAATCCTAATTTTATAAAGGATTTCATATTATACACCTTTGCCAATATGGACACTATAGAATCTATGTTAATGCATAAGAATGGTGAAGGTCTTGAGTAGCCAATTTATTTTTTCAATCAAGGGTTTGAGGGGTATGAGGTAAGGTATACTTTTATATAAAATCAAGTACCTACAGTGGTAAGAATTATCAAAAAGTTTAGACCAATGCTCTCTAATATTAGGATCTATCTTATGGTGTCTCATCCTGAAGTGAGGGAATTCCTTCTTAAGAAGGACATAAATGAGAAGAGGGCTAGATGGATTACCAAGGTCATAGAGTATTATGTGTAGATCAAGGTCACTAAGCTAGTAAGAGGCAAAGGCTTATGTTAGAATATGGTTGATGGCCCTCATGAAGATAAATAATTTCTATTGGTGACACAAGACAACTCACAAATGGATGTACCTCTACCTCACAATAGCTGGCTCCAAGATATGACACATTTATTAGTTATAGGTGAGTTCCTTCAAGGTATGGATAGGGAAAATAAAAGGTATTTTAGACTTTATTACATACCTTATGCATTTGTTAGTGGGGTTTTATTTATAAAAAACCTCAATGTATTGTTTATAAGGTGCATAGATGATGACCAAGTGACAAGGCTCTTGGAGAAATTTCATAATGGGTTACCAGGAGACCATTTTTCTCTAAGGAATATAAAAAAAAAGTGATGAGAGATAGTTATTACTAGCCTAAATTGTTCAAATATGCCTATGCATGGGTCAAAAACTATCAAAAGTGTGTTCTCTTTATAGGCAAGAAAATATTGGTAGCCCTTCCTCTCAACCCAATTCAATTAGAATAACCCTTCATGTTGTGGGGTTTGGACTTCATAGGAATGATCAATCTACCTCCTAGTAGATGACACAAATGAATACTCACTAATACTAAATACTTCACCAAGTGGGTGGAAACAATTTACCTTAAAGAAGACAATGAGATAATAGTGTTGGACTTATATGATAATAGAGTAATAAGGTTTGGCTTACCAATAATAATAATTTTAGATAATGCCTTAGCATTTATTGGCATGAGGACAAGTGAATGGGAACTTTAGCAATGAATATACCTTAGTACATACTCCAATTACTACCCCAAGGTGATGGACTAGAAAATTCCAAAATTAAGAACTTAATAAGGATTATTAAAAGGACTATGAAACAAAATCAAAGAGTATGACACATAAAGCTAAGGATAGCCTTATGGGTTGATAGAGTGACTCCAAAATTTTCCATTAAAAATTCACCACATGTCCTTATATATGGGAGGGAAGCCAAATTTCCCATCTCTCTTAAGTTACCTACCTTAGAGTTAGCCCATCAACTTGAGTTGATGGAAAGTGAGCCTATAGCATGAGGATGGCAAAACTTATAAATATTGAAGAAGCAAGAGACCCTATAATAAAGATTCTAAATTCATATCAAGCTCAAGTCAAGAAATAATTTGATAAGAGAGCCATATTAAGGGACTTCAAATAAGGGGATATATTCCTCAATTGGGATTCAAATAAGGCCAAGCCAGACAACCATAACAAGTTTAATAGCATATAAAATGACCCTTATTTGGTTCAGAGATGAAAAACAACATAATGATTTTTAGCTTACCTAGCTAGATGGAGAGTTATTAAAAATCCCAATCAATTGAATTAATTTAAAACCCTACTATTAAAATAGTTTGTAGCCATTATATATATTATATTAGTTTTTCATGTTTTCCTCTAAATGCCTTGTGAACATTTATTTTTAGTTGTGTGTTTCCCTTCCATAAGTGCTTTATGCACATTGTTTATTTTATTCTTGTTGTATTTTTTGTTTCAAGAGAAGGTTTTAGAAAGGGATAGCCTTGTATTAATTTCATATAAGATAAGATAAAATACTTTTGTCTCCATATGCCTAATGGACCAAATAAGGCAACTAATCTATTGCATAATAGACATGTAATCTTAGGAGGTCATCAAAAATCTCGGCCAAAATTGGCCCACATACAAATATTTTTTCTGCATGGATTATGTCATTATCTTAAAACCTAATTTCCTATATTTATAATGCCTCATAGTATCATTTTTAAGATAAAAGGATGACCAGCACAAGGCTAAAGGAACCAAATTATTGTAGCACATCATGTAGTAATGAACATGTCAATTTGGTTATTCATTTCATAAGTGTACTTGGGAAATAAACTAAGGTTAAAGGGATACATGAAAATGATGTTTTTGATATCTTGAATGTCCCCTTTAAATTTGGTGTCTGATGAGTTTTATACCACAAGATATAATCCTATAAAAATGATCCAATAGGGTGGGACATGCTTGGGGATGTTAATTTAAAGACACATGAAGTAGCCATTAAGGTTCAAAAATCTTCAAATGATCATGAGGCTTGATGCAAGGCTGCCAAGTGTCAAAACATCACTTGATCAAATCAGTAGATCAATGAAAAATGGGTGATCAATCAATTTAATAAGTTAAAAGGTCCTCAAATCAAGATAAATGGTGTATATTCTTACGTATAAATCCCAATCGATGATCCACATTAAATACTAGGGTTATTGGATCCAAATAGATCAAAGGTGTGCATTTAATCATGAAAAAGTAGATATAATATTAAGAATAAGGTCAAAAATTCAAAGGATCTTGAGATGGAACACAATTTTGACAAGTGTTATGATCATAGTGAATCAAAGGATTAATGGTGCACATTTGATCTTAAAAATTGAATATTGATGGAATGTGTTCAACCGTGCAAGAGAGGTCGATAATGAAAATAATGTCAAAAGGTTAATGATCTTAGATTTCATGTGAGGCCACCACATGGTGTAAAAATGGTGACTGGATGAATACTAGTAGTAAGATCCATAGATTGAACATGAGGTTGCCAAGTGTCATAGTTTGGGAAGTCCAAATCAAATATCGATGGAGAAAATTCAATCAAGTTCCATGAGACAAAATATGGTGGCATTTGTATTAATTTATGATGGTCATATTTTTAAAAACGATAAATAACATGGTAAGGATGGCATATAAGTAGGCACATTGGATCAAATAATTTTTTAGGACCAGATGGGTGAATGCATAGAGGTGAGATCCAACTATGATTCAGGTCAAGTTAGATCAGGTATTTCAAGTTTGAGGGCTGTCATTAAAGATCAATATGGACCTGTAGTTTAAAGATATAGAACTTTCAAGTTTTGCTTTTAGAGGTTATAATTTAATTTCATAACTATGTCCATTATATTTTGAAAGGGGATCCATGCATATAATGATTTCTTAGCTTCCATAATGTTCATAGGTATAATAGGTTTATTTAAACCTAATGGATATAAAGCATGAGGCTTAATGTATGGCATATCTTTATTGAAATTATAACTATATGAAAACCAATAAATGGGATTAGATTTCATCTATAGTATACATATGTCTAGGGTTTAAAGTAGGAGTAGAGTTGTTATTATGAAGATAAGTGTCTTATCTTTTGACATGGTCATATCCTCGACAAATAAGTACCTAAAACCACTTAAAGTAGACATAGTCATGGATCTATCATGTCAATGAATATGAGTATTTTGTCCTTATAATGAATCCAAGTGAAGGGTGGTGTATAAGTTCTAAGAAAGAGATTTGGGAATTAGAGAGTTCATGTGGAGAATTTAATTCTTTTTTAGAGTCTTTAAATATTTTCCCTTCTTAGTAAGATCATGCCTCATCATCCTCAATATATTATTTTCTTCTAGTGTATTTTTTAGCCAATAAAAAGGTTGGAAGGCTAGTAGAGCTAATGAAGGTCAAAATTGTCAAGAGGGATTGGTTCTAATTGATCAAAAAGTTATTAGAAATTAATTGAAAGGTGGTGGTGGCCCATTTATTGATTTTTGATGGTGTGCTCCTCCTCTCTCCCCTGATTTATCATATATCTCCTATTTTGTTCTCCATTTTAAAAGGACTCTCACTTTTGATAAGATACCCTCTTGAATAATTCTCATTTTTTGGGGGAGAAGAGACTCGTATTTGATAAGGTGATACCTTGTCAAAATTTGTATGAAATACCTATTGAAGCAAATAAAGATTTTATTTACCTATATCTTACCTCTGAATTTTTTTTAGTAAGCTTTTGCATAATGGCATTGTGAAGGATTGTCTTCAATGTCTATTATCCTTATTTCCTACCTATTTTTTGGGGTTTTCAAGTTAGTTGCAGGTATAAAATTGTGCTCATTATACCATTAGTGTAATCTTGGTGTGAATCTTAGAATTTCTCTTTTTTCTTTCATTCATTTCTTGGTGAACCTAGTTCATGAAATACTTATGCAATTAGCTAGTTTGTGAGATTGTGCAATCTAGCATTATCTTATGCTTCATTAGTGTTTATTTCATGTTTATGTGATTTCTCATTCAAAGTTAGTGTATCACCGTTTTAGATCTATTAGTAACCTTTTACCCCCTCTCTAACCCTTTTCCTAGTAGAAGTATTAGTCTAGGTGATCCATCAAGAGGAAGTCAGCCTTCTCCAGAGGTTCAACCCCACTATAAGATACCCAAATCCTATGGTTTATTCCAATGTTTTAGTTGGGAGTGGAAGATCCTAAATAATTATCCCATAAGGGTGAAATTATATGCCATAATAGTTCCATCCATTCAACTAATGTTAGTTTTGTTGTTGTTGTCTCAGCTATTGATATTTTTATAGACTTTATTGGTGATATTATTGGTTATTTTTATGTTGTGTACAGGGGATCTAGTAAATTCCTAGTGTTTGATTAGATGTAGAAGCTCCATCATCTAATGTTATCTCCCTATTTTCTAACATATTTTGAATAACATGTTTGATTTGCACACAATGGCATAAATTATGTCCATTGACTTGATGGTACTCACACAATTCATTTTGTCTATACCAATTTGGATAAGGAATGCCCTCAAGATAGTTCTTTAGAATATACCAACTAATTAGATTAGTGGTGGCTAGCTTGAGAAACATGAAATTAATAGGCTATCCAAGGTCATTGAAAACTTGATGAATAGGCCCATTTTGCCTTGGAGGAGAGGTTTGTAAAGGTAAAGGTTTATGAATTTGGTGTGTTGTTCTAGCTTGCTATGAAGGTTGTGTTTGATGAATTAGTTGATGATTTGGAGTAATTTGCATATGTGGCATAGATTGGGAAGATAGTGTTTGCACCATTTGGATATGTCATGAATCTATTACTTTATTTACAATAACATTCTTTTTGTGGTTAAATGGCTTGGATTTTGCATAATTATTTGCCTAGGCTAGTTGTGATACTTGCACTTGGACTTGGTTGTGATCCTAATTTTGGTTATTCACTTGGTTTTGGTTTTGTTTCTAATTTGATGAGGTAGGATTAATAATACCTTTATTAATAAGGGCCTTTTTAATTATCAAACCTTTATCAATGCTTTTTTTAAAGGTGTGTTCACATTGCAGCTCCAGATGGTAAGATATCTCACTATGTAAATTTTTGGTAAACATAGGGGCTAATTGCTTATTTGGTAGACTATGAGTGAAATGGATAGAAGGTGCTCTCCATTACTATAGATAACTTGTGAAAATTTCACCTGACTTCTATTTGGCTTACATCAAATCTATCAATGAAATATCATGTTCAATATTATAGAAGTTTTTCATAAACTTGTCTAAAAGGTCATTAAAATCAGATACTGAGTTCTGTAATCTCCCTTACTTAGGGGCTCTCTTATCTGCACAATAAGCTCTGATACCACTGTGATATCCCCTTCCAAACAGGAAATATAGCAACACAAAAAATCTAAACCAAGATATAATCGCTGTTGAATAAATTCAGAAAGATCACAATAATATAGTCTTTTAATAACAAATTACAGATTGTATCACTTGTCCTTGTAAATTATTACAATTGCAGTCCTCTAATATGCATATAAATATGAAATACAGTCTTGAAAACCCTGGCTTTGAAAATCTGGGAGTGCAAATTGAGTTCTGGAAAGTCTCAGCCCTTCTGTGTCAACACACAGTCGCCGTCGTCGGTCGATATCTCGCCGACGTCAGTCTCTGCCAGTCAGATTTCTACCGGCGTCGGTCTTCAGTCGACCGATGTCGGTCACTGAAACCCTCTGTCTGCCGATGTCGGTTCCTGCACTGATCTGTACGAACCCGTACGGATTTTGTACGGCCATAAATTAAGCACCACTTCCCTGTTTTCAACCCCTGATCTGAAATATATGTCTCTAGCACAGTAGATCTCTAGCTGTATAATTTATTGAATCAAAACATAAAGCAATAAATACCTGGAATATCTGTGATAACTTCTGTGTGAAGTTATCTCTCAAACCTGAAATTTTGTGATAACTTTTGGATGAAGCTATCTCTCACTTTGGCAATAGATCAGCTGATATTCCACAGCCTCTTAATTGCACACACTGAAGAGGGAACGTTCTCCAATGAAAATGGAATCCTTGAACCCTAGGCTCAGTCTTCACAGAAGAAATTCTTCAAAATCAATAATCAATAATCAATAGCATAATCCTCAATGGCCTCCATGAGAAACCCTTATACCCTCAAAAGATATGCTTGCCCTAATTAGGGTTTCTTAAATTAGAATTAGGGTTTCTAATTAAAAATAGGCTAAATAATTAATATTTGATTAAATCAATCAAATATTAATATCTCCCTCAATACATGTCGGATCCACGAACCGATCGAAGCTAGTGAATCAGGGAGTGATTCCGCACATAACCATACCACAATAAAGGTGCTCCGCTACATATCAAATATCCCTAAAAAGTAGGAGCTCAGGCCAAATGTGTCTGAAATACCTTGAATGAAAATCAAATGCAGAAATCCTATGAATCAAAGTCGATCCAAGCTCCATTATGACCCTCTATCCATCTTATTAGCCTACGAAGGTCGCATAATAGGCTAACCATGAACTCAGAACATGTCAATTGAAAAGGGGACATTACAATCCGCCCCTCCTGAAATTGCTTGCCCTCAAGCAATCACTGAATGACAAATCAATCAACCCACCTGGATCCCAAATGTAGTTAGGATCTCCACCACTGTCAATTAACACGAACCCCATGCCATGTCCATCCCAACTCTCATGTAATGGCGTCACATCATCTCTAGTACTAAGATAAGCACCCCAACATCCAATCCATAAATGAGAATCAACAAGCAAACTCCGTACCTGAATAATATCTAAAACTAGATTGTGAAGGCTTGACATAGTCATATCATCATCAACCTGTGACCCGACTGTAACAGAAAGTTGAGTCCTCACCACATGTGACAACTCCTGAACTGAACTCACCTCAAGACCAAGCTCATCCTCGTACCTCTCCTATGTTGGTGCCAATGTGCTCTCGTCATCACCCTCAATCATGTTATGTGGTATAGGTACCTCCATCCGATGAAAAAACATATATCTAAAGCTGCTGCCCCGTATTGCCTTAAGAATATGTGTCATCCCATCAACATTAAAGAGAACCTCCATGTCCTTGAGATGAAGAGTAACTTCCTCAAATGAATGAAGCCACTTCATACCAAAGACTAAGTCTATATCCCCCATGTTTACCACATAATAATCAGCCTTGAACTCATAGTTGTTCAAGCGCAATGGGAGGTCTCTAATCATACGTTCACACTTAAGAGTGTGACCATCGGCTACCTTAACTCTGATGCCCTCAAAACCTTCTGTAGTGAGTCCACGTTTCTCCACAAATCTAGCATCTATGAAATTATGAGTGGCTCCTGTATCAAGAAGGGTGATAACCTTCTACCCTGCCAAAACTCCACGGAGTCTGAATGACTCATCCGACTGTATGATGGATATGCGGGCCTCCTGTAGGTGAAGCTCTAACTCTACCTCTACATTAGGCCCTGGAGCCTCTGCCTCTGCCCCCTCAGAACTGTTATGCTGTTCGGAATCCTCAGGATCTGAATCCTCATAATATATCCACATCATACGATTCGCCTTGCCCTTAGGCCTCAAAGGACAATCGTGATGTATATCATATGGTCCTTTGTAGTAGAAGCAAAGCTTCTTCCTACGTAGATCATTAAGCGCCTCATGATCCAAAGGTGGTGCTGCTGGATTGGCCTTTGAATCATTTTTAACTCCGGATTTATCTATGTTAAAATCCGGTCTCTTCGTATCCCCGTGGGAGTGTTTATGGTCTCTAGAAGAAGAAGTACCTTTGGTGTTAAATTTATTGGATGGGGCTGCCATCTCCATATCACGTGCCTTCCTCATAGCTACCTGTAATGAAGGAGGATCAAAGGCTTTGATCCAACCCCTCAATGGCTCTGTCAATCCCTCTATGAAGAGAACTACCAATCTACGCTCTGAAATGTTGGGTACCATGACTGCTAATCTCTGAAACTCACCAATGAAGGACTCCAAGCTACCTATTTGTCTCAACTATGCCAGATCTCGGAAGTAAACCTCGAGATCTCTCCTGTCAAACTGCTCAACCAATCTATCCACAAAGCCCTGGTACTCTGTGACCCGATTATGCTGAAGTGTTACCATACCATGGTACCACCAATCATGTGCTACTCCATCTAAGTGCAAAGTGGCGTATTTGATGGAATCTATCTCTGACATTGGTCTCAATGCCAAAAAGGTGTCAAGCTTATGAACCCAAGCTTGAGCTGTCATCTTACCGCTGCCGTCAAAAGTAGTCAAAGAAAGCTTACCAGTAGCCTTCTGTAGCTCACTGAATTGGACTCTAGGTCTCCTATCCTGTCTAGCCAATCTATAGTGCTCTCTCCTCAAATTGACAAAACGATCAAAGGTTGTTCTCTCCTGGATATGAGGAGGTAATAAGTCCCACTCATCATTTGCAGCCATGTAAACATCTGCAAATGGAGAATTCCCTGCCTCCTCATCTGCTGGTACCTCTGGTTCTTCTTGAATAAATGAAGGGCGTGTAGGTCTATCAGCTGTTCTGGAGTGAGTCTGCTGTGGTCTTTGATCAACTGTAGCACTCCTGTCATCTCTTTGGTCCCTATTCTGTCCATCAGGTGCGTTCATTCTCTCTAACATGGTCATAAGTCCCTGTAGTGTCTGAGCCATCTGCTGTTGGCTTGTCATCATAACACGCTGAAACTCTCTGGTGGCCTGATCAGCATCATACCTGTGGCCCCTAGGTGGGCTGCCCTCACGTCTGTCACTCATGATGATCGGTCTCTGATCTAACAACTGGATACCTTCAAGCAAGGCTCGGCTGCTTGTGTTATACCTGTGTGGTCCCAACTCTTGTGGCTGCATAAGATCTATAGACCCTCAGGCTGGCAGGATTTAGCTCTGATACCACTGTAATGTCCCTTACTTAGGGGCTCTCTTATCTGCACAATAAGCTCTGATACCACTGTGATATCCCCTTCCAAATAGGAAATATAGCAACACAAAAAATTTGAACCAAGATATAATCGCTGTTGAATAAATTCAGAAAGATCACAATAATATAGTCTTTTAATAACAAATTACAGATTGTACCACTTGTCCTTGTAAATTATTACAATTGTAGTCCTCTAATATGCATATAAATATGAAATACAGTCTTGAAAACCCTGGCTTTGAAAATCTGGGAGTGCAAATTGAGTTCTGGAAAGTCTCGGCCCTTCTGTGTTGACACACAGTCGCCGTCGTCGGTCGATATCTCGCCGACGTCGGTCTCTGCCGGTCGGATTTCTACCGGCGTCAGTCTTCAGTCAACCGATGTCGGTCACTAAAACCCTCTGTCTGCCGATGTCGGTTCCTGCACTGATCTGTACGAACCCGTACGGATTTTGTACGGCCGCAAATTAAGCACCACTTCCCTGTTTTCAACCCCTGATCTGAAATATATGTCTCTAGCACAGTAGATCTCTAGCTGTATAATTTATTGAATCAAAACATAAAGCAATAAATACCTAGAATATCTGTGATAACTTTTGTGTGAAGTTATCTCTCAAACCTGAAATTCTATGATAACTTCTGGATGAAGCTATCTCTCACTTTGGCAATAGATCAGCTGATATTCCATAGCCTCTTAATTGCACACACTAAAGAGGGAACGTTCTCCAATGCAAATGGAATCCTTGAACCCTAGGCTCAGTCTTCACAGAATAAATTCTTCAAAATCAATAATCAATAATCAATAGCATAATCCTCAATGGCCTCCATGAGAAACCCTTATACCCTCAAAAGATATGCTTGCCCTAATTAGGGTTTCTTAAATTAGAATTAGGGTTTCTAATTAAAAATAGGCTAAATAATTAATATTTGATTAAATCAATCAAATATTAATATCTCCCTCAATACATGTTGGATCCACGAACCGATCGAAGCTAGTGAATCAGGGAGTGATTCCGCACATAACCATACCACAATAAAGGTGCTCCGCTGCATATCAAATATCCCTAAAAAGTAGGAGCTCAGGCCAAATGTGTCTGAAATACCTTGAATGAAAATCAAATGCAGAAATCCTGTGAATCAAAGTCGATCCAAGCTCCATTATGACCCTCTATCCATCTTATTAGCCTACGAAGGTCGCATAATAGGCTAACCATGAACTCAGAACATGTCAATTGAAAAGGGGACATTACAAGTTCTTTGGCAATTTTAGGAACCATTCCAAAGCCTATCCTGCTAGACTCCTAGGAAATAATAGTAGGAGGTATATGTTTTTATAATCCACTAGATGAAAAACAATAAGTAACTATGTTAAATGGACATTGGGGTCTCTTTTACCCTTATAATTGTTAAACTTTAGTGGTTTGTACCCTAGATGAAATGGTATTTGCAAATACTGCATGTTGAATGGGTAAGAACACACATCATCCAAATTAAAATTCTTGGTCTATTTTCTAGGTTGGATGGCAACAATTACATCCGTAATTTATTGTAATTCTTGTGCTAGGAAATTGGATGGAAAATTGGCTTGAGTTGGAAGCTGAGTGGTAAAAAGTGGATTACTTTGATCAGGGTATAGTGGAGACACAGTTTATTGTGGAAGGTTAGTTTGGCTAGAGATATGCATTCATAGATTAGGATGTGATTGTTGAAATTTCACACATTATGGTGTGATATTTTGGTTAGTAATTGGTATATAGGCCTAGTTTTGGGGAAATTATGGCTAAGATGGAAGAATATGGCTCTAGGTGAATTATTGTGACTACTAAGGTTGATTAGGGACTTGTTTTTGACTAGTAAAACTTGGATAAATAGGGGGATCTTGTTTTGAAAAAGGCCCTATCCTTGGATTTATGACAAATTTGGAATAAAAGATAATTTTTCCCTAATTAGCACTTACTAGATAGTAGTACCTCTTGGTTGTGTGAACACTTATTGTGAAGTAGATGCTTGTAAAGTGTTCACAATTTGTGTTGTAGAAAACTCAAACACAATAGGTAGTCTTAGTTGGGTCTTAACTACTTACATTTAGGTGAAAACATGGGATTGTATTTTTTCACTCAAAATTTTACACTCAACTATGTTGGCATCAATTCACATAAGGTGTAGGCCTTATGTGCTCACCTAATGTGTAATTGAGAAGGAATTGGGGCCCATGTTGGGCTAGTTGTACCATGGCACAAGTCATCAATTCTAAGACTTGGTCAATTGAAAGAAGGTTTTGAAGAGATTCAAAGGTATAAGTCTTTCATGGGATAATCTTAGTGGTATATAGGCACAAATCTTTAGGTTGATTATTCCTAGTCATAAAGGTGCAAGACTTTGTTTAACTATATCCTTGTGTCATACTAACTCAAGAAGGGTCAATGGGTTGCCTTTAGTTAAAGTGCTCATATTAGGCTTGTGATTCTTAGCATGGGTAATAAAATTTGGCATAGGCTCTTTCCACACTTAGTCTATTTACACAATTTATAACTGACATCATCATTAGTTACAGGGACACCATTAATGAGATGATCCCCAAACTTGTAAACATAACTATATGGAAATTAAAACATTATAACTACTCTGCATTCAAATAATAATTCAAGATGCATATAAACCAAGTTCATCATGTATATTGTAACCATTCTTTTCCATTAATTAGAATTCAAATATAGAGCATCTAGTTCATCATATGTAAAATAGAGAATATGCCTAACTTAAGTTACTTAGCAAACTAGAGGCTCATAGGCAAGGTTAGGTGTTTATAAATAGAGACTTAATGGCATCCATGCTACTCCTATATCTAATGGTAACCATTAAAATGTAAATAGAGCATTATAAATCTATGAGAGCTTTTTTGAACCAATTTCACATCTCTTTCTTCACTGGTTTGAGATCTTTTTATAGATCTACAAGAACATCTCTACCAAGCTAGAGTGCACATATTGGGTGCCAAGCTAGAGCCTTTATTGATCATTCCACTAGATCCACCACCTTGTTCCATTCACACTAAGGTCACCATGTACCACTCAACTTGTAAGATGCCCTAATAATCTTAGAATTAGTTAGCCACTAGCCAGCTAGTGCAAGATGTGCACTGATTCCTCTAAATGGTGACAAGATGCCAAAAAAAATCATCATTAAAAATGATCAACTTACACCAATGTGTCTATCATGATATCATGAATCCTTACATATTAAAATAAGGGGACCAACATTACCCCATATAAAATTTCTAGTTCATCCTCAGACTAGGCTATCAAAGTTTTTGGCACATAGAATTTGGGTTCATTCTCCTTAAGCTCAGTGTTAAAGTCCTCAAAGTTAATGATAGCAATCTTGTTTTCCTTAGTGATTTCATATATTATAGTGCAGGTGGAACTAAACATGAGCACATTTATCTTTTCTATCTCCTTTCTAAAGGCCTCTAGATTTGTCTTAGCCTTAGTCACACCCCCATCCAAGTTTGTTCCTTGCTCATAGGCCTTAGTCTACAGAGCATGAAAGAGTGCTTCCAAGTTTTGTTCTTGGTCCTTTATGTGGGTACTTAGTGTATTGACATTCCCTATTATTTATGCACACTCTGACCTAATCGTAGAGTACACCTATGCCATCAACTTTTCCTTCTCTTCCTTCTCTTCCTTTTCCTTTCTAGGTGCCTCAAAGTGCAACTCATCCATGTAGTGATCAAACATAAACATAATTTATTTGTTCATCTTAGATGGCATAGCCTCAATGGCCATGAAGTTAAACATGTAGAATACTTTATCTATCCACCCTTTCTACACCTTTTCATTAATGTTTAATTCAATGTTGTCCTTCTTGGTAATGACCATCTCCATTTAATATTATTCCTCTTCACTAGTGCTACCAATTTATTCAATTCTTTCCTTAGAGGACTCATCTTATTGTTTCTTAAAGAGTTATTCCTAAAACTTTTCCCTTTCATGTAATTCTTCCTCTTGGGGTTTCACAATGCTCACGTTTAGGTCTATTCCCTTAGATCTAAAATCACTTTCTTTTTATTGGGGCTCTTCATTCTCCTTTTATTATTCTAAGGCACCAGTATTGCCTTAATTTTCTTCAAGCACCCCTTCACTACTTGGGCACACTTGTTATGAAGCTTGATCTTCTTTCTTAGTGGGGGCACTAAGCACCTTCTTGGATTTCTTAAAGGCTAATATCACACTCACATGAACCTTCTTCATCTTCTTCTATTTATTGGCCTTATCTTCTTTGGCATTCTATTCCTCAACCCCAACCTTCTCAATATCTTCTTCATTTATTCTAATTTCCTTCTAATCCCTCCTCTTCTTCTCAAGTGTCAGTGTCATCTCAATTTCTTCCTTGTTGTGTCCCATTTTCTTCCATAACCTTATCTTCTCATCTTCCTTTCATGGAGGTTATGTGGAGGTCTTTTCTCTATATGACAAGCTCATCGAATTCTCTAATTCTTTAAGTGTAGTGGTTATGTCACTTTTTATGGCCTCATGTACATCCTTAACTCTAGACTCCTCTTCTTCTTTGACCTGCATGATGTAGGTCTTTATTCCTTCTTCTTCCTCTACCTCTTCCTCTATTCTACACTCAAAGGTCTCTTCCTTCTCCATTTATTCTAGAGTTATTATAGGGATCATAATGGGTCCCTTAGACATTTTATTTTTATGCTTCTTGTTGGAGGAAGTAGTCTTTGACATGAAGGTTATGGCATTTTTGGGAGATGGAGGTGTAGTTTTCTCGCTAGAGGCAATCCTCAACTTGTTTCACTCCTCAATATCCTTAAGTGCCTCTCCCTATCTTTTATAGGGAGACTTATACTATGTCTTTGGCATTGTTTTTCCTTTATCATTGATAAAAAGAGGGTGATCATCATATTTCTCAAGGTTAGTGCCCTTTTTCCACAAATTAATCTCATAATATAGATTGAAGATGTGCCTAAATATAATTTCCCTTTGGAGGGGATGGAGGTCCATTTATTTATAATCATCCTCCTCATCATTTATGTCCTTTTCTTTTGGGTGCACATACTTGCACCTCAACCTTTTCCTTTCTTGGTAAATGACCTTTACTAGGATATCCAATTGTAGTGCATAATGAATCCTCCTTAGCACCACTATGAAATATTTAGTGGAAAAAACATAAGGTAGTTTGAGTAAGTTGGCTAGGTTCTTGTCTATGAGATATAAGTTTAGTACATATAAATTATACATGATAGTGAAGGTCACCATTCTTAACATGTGCTAAGGGAGCTCTTGGGGTTTATACCATTCAATCTTGAATGCCTTGATGTATCAATTATACATAATCTTATACTTTTAGGATAATCTAGGTGGGTAGATGAATTATTGATACTTCAGCATTGAAGAGTCATTATGTGGTGGGAACACCCAAAGGTTATCCTCTATCATCAAGCATGCTAATCTCCTCCATCATAATAAATATCAACATGGACCCGCACTAAAAGGTTTCATGAACCTTGTGGCACTCCAGTGCATTATTTATAATCTCCTCAACAATAAAATTTATGATATTAAAATTTTACCTCTACACCATGTGGTGGGCATTGCACAAGTACATCTTACTGATGTCAGACCAACATTTTCTATGGAAAAGCTTATAACTCATGAGGTGCATTATTTTCCTTATACTAGGGTCTTTAATGTCCTTAATATGGAATGTGAACCCTACTTTTTAGTAGCCTAGGAGTTTCATAACCCTCTCCACCTCTAAATTATCCTCCATCATCTAGTGAATGTCTATTCCTATGCTTGAGAACCCTATGATCCTACTAATGAGGTACATTGCAATCCATATGCACATCTCTTTAAAATAAAACATGTCACCATAGACGTGTGATAAGAAGATTTATACCAATTCTTCTAGCTTACCAAAACTTGGTATCTCATATAATTGATTTATGCTGGTAGTTACTAGTTTGTCTTGGATGGAGATATCAAATAGCATCATACCCACCTTGGTCTTTATTCAAGTATCAACCACCTAGTCCTAGTTGAGTTCCTACACATTGCTTGATGTCCAATGGTTATATTGCTTCAATCTACAAGTGTACACAAAGGATACCCATGTTTACCCCACTATGACCTTGTGGGAAATTGCATCTCCATATACACAAGCTTTATACTTACTTCTAGGTCTACCTCTACAACACTAACACCTTCAACCAACTACACCTCTTTCTTTGTAGCTACTGCTTATTTTAGTGTCCACACCTTCTTGGTGTCCTTATACACTTTTAGAAAACCTAAACTTAACCTTTTTTTGCCCATTATAAACCAACTATTATTAAATAATGGTTAATTAATCTTATTGAGTCCCTTAATGTTGCTTGGCACTTCTTCATAGTCATGGGGTCTATGGATACAAATTTGGATCTCAAGCTTCATTCACCATTAATGGTAGCTTAGACATCCTATATAATTCCTACTACCTAGTTTTCTCACAATTCTCTCCCCACATGCCTTCTTTCTAATACCAAATGAAATGCAATCTCTATCTTTATCCCACCATTCTCACTTGGGGCCTGTGGGTGCCTAGTTTTCACTATGGTAGCATTTTCTCATTTTTGTTGTCTTTGACTTTGGTTCAACTCTAGTTCTATGTTAAATTTGCATAAGTTTTGTAACCTTTCAAATTTTGTTTTTCCCCCCTTTATATTTTAGTTTCAACTACCCCATTAATGGTTGGTGAGTAATGGTGTGGTGGTGCATAGATTTATTAAAATCCACTAAACCTATAAAATCCATGAAAATTCATTACCACATTCACATTTATTGTGTATCTTTGTGCCTATATCATCATAGTTAATAAATTATTTTAAAGACTTATTTTTTGAAGTGATAGGTTATTCAAACGATCACTTCCCACCAATTTTTGGGTGGGTGACAACTATCTTGATGATTTCTCTCTCATACTCTTGATTCACCTTGGCATGACCTTTACCTTTCGTATGGAAACTTGGGCACAATGCTTCACATGCACATGATTCAACCTCCTTTCTTCCATATCTCATTTATATTATTATTCCTTTCAATTATGCTTCCATTTCTTGGTCAATTTATTATGCTTTCATCTATTTTTACTTTAGCCTTCCCCTACCCCATACAAATTCCTATGTTGGTCCTTTAGTGCTTTATTCTCTTTTCTTGATATCTTATACATGATCATCTTGTGCACCCTTCCTTTATCAAATTATCCTTATATCCTTCCAAGTCTATCAAACTAAATGTACCAAAAACTTAGGTTTATATCCTCAAGTGCTTAGAAATCATCTGTGCTTGACTCACCCAATTGGAGTTATGCATGTAAGCACAAAAAGAGTTATTTTTCTATCCTGAAAGCACCCCACTTATTCACTCAACATAAACATAATAAAACATAATAAAAAATTTGGATTGTGCTAAATTTTATTATGGTCAGCATAACAAAATCGAATTATGATTGAGAAGTCAGTGTTTGTAGGCACAAGTGCCATCTTATTGACTATAGGGCTTTAATCTATTAGTGTTGAAATGCCTAAGGAACATTTCACCTATCAACATGTGTAAATTGCATGTGCTAGTATCCAATAAATTTTGGATGATATAAGGTCTAATTCACCTAATCTATAACTTGCCTTGGTGCTTTATGCACTTTGAGTCATATAGCAAGACCAATGCTCCTTCAATAAATACTTTATACTTGATATGCTTATCATGCTAGAGTTTTTGGCATGCATTATTTACTTACTAGATCCATCTTGCTTGGGTGCATATCTAATCCAAGAACTCCAAGTATTATAACATGTGCTCAAAGACTCTTGGTCATATAATCAACCAATATGCATGATGTGTAATGAAGGCACTAGAAATTACATGAGTAGAATGGTCTATGTACCAAACACCAATTGAAAAGGTGTAACCTTATTTAGGTACTTATACATAATTTAATAGTACCATAATACTACTAAAAATGGTCATCCCAATCCTTGTGACCAATGTTGCATATCTTTATTAGGCACATTCACAATATCTTATTGAATGCCTCAGTGGTGCCATTTGTTTGGGTATGATAAGGTGTTATTTTATGGTGCACCACCATGTATTCAATAAACAAGATATGAATGGTCTCGTTGATGAAGTATGTACCATGGTCTTTAGTCAAACTAAGTGGGAACCCATAGTTACTAATGATGTTCTCCCATATAAACCTTATGGCTATGGTAATTATGCAATATTTGGTTGGCACTGCTTTGGCCCACTTGGATAAATAGTCTATGACTGCTAGAATATATCACACATATGTGCACCTTATAGTGGGATTAATAGAACAAAAAAAGTTACTAGCCCATTTTTCAAATGGTACCTAGGCAAGTATGGGACTAAGAGTCATTTCATCTCAGTGGTTGGGTTTTCTTGTGTACTGGTATATGTCACATGATTTGGCATAATCTTAGCATCTTAAAACATGGTGGGCCACCAAAAGCTTTATTGAATTACCTTGTGCAATATTACTTCTTCAATTCAATGGTCTCCATAAGTCCCCTCATGTACCTCTTTTAATATTGAGTCCCATTCATGTTCTACGATACATTAATGCAAGACCTATAAACACTTAAAACTGGCCACTGATAACCTCTAACTAGGATTTTGACCAATTTCTACCCAAAATGCATAATTTAGCCTAAAAATACTAAATGATGTGACAATGACATATTAAAGTGATGATTTTGGCTAAAGTACCATTAAATGGGGTAATGCAATTTATGGGATAGCTAACTTTGATTAGATCATTTTGAGTCAAAATGCCAATTTTGCACTTGGGTACTCTAGATTGCTCTTTCCTATCAAATATCTTACACAAGACACGTGTCTTTGTTATTTTCTATTGGTAAAATCCTATATGAGATAATGGATCCAATACACCTAAAAATGACTTCCACTTCTAATCCAATCAAATTTTGGACCAATAACAAGACATTCTAATCAATTTGAGTAATTTGTTCATAAAGTGCTTAATCATGCTTAAGAGATAATTAATTCAAATCAAGGAATAATCAATAATTCCATAAAAACTTGTTGAATACTTGTTTTTAGAAATTAGTATTGAATATTTGCATCATCAGGTGACCTTATTTCTTGGGAAGACATCCCTAGGCCATAAATGCCACAAATATTAGGATTCATACCCTCCGTGCCTCATCAAAGCCCTCCATACCTCTTAATTTCTCCTCTATCCCAAATATTGAGGAGAGTATTTATCAAATTTAATTGCATAATTTGATTAGTCCTTAGCTGCACATCTTAATCTTGAGATGGATGGTTCAGGTTGATTTTAGACATTCTCAAAAATCTATAAATAGAGAGGCCATGAACACCATTTCTAAGCTATTTTGGTGCAAAGTTATAATTCAAAAATATTTTCAAGAAACCATTGAAATTAGTATTACCATGCCAAATTGATTCCAAGCCAAGCTAAGCCATAAGCCAAAAGTGTCAAGGAGAGATGGAGGTAGCCAAGCTTCCATTGCTAAGGACTTCATGAGTATAAGCCAAGTAAGCCACTATAACAATCATTTTAGAGCATCTAAGGAAGGTAAAGGAGGGTTTATTTTTCATTTTAGTTGTGTGTGTTTTATTCATCTTTGTTAACTAAGCTCTACATAGTGTCTAGGCCTAGAGATGTTATGCTAGTTAGTGTGTTTCTTTTATGTTGTTTTCATTTTGGAATTAACACCATACTAGCCATCCTCTCTTGAGTCAAATTCCTTAGATCACATATGACACACCTAGTGGGACTAGATGCATCCCACACATGAAGAAGATCATTTTGTGACTTTAAAATATTCATTTAGACCATTAAATCTTTTGAAAATTTATTTTATAACTTTATTTTACCATTTTTATTTACCACAAGTTTACACAATAACTGATGTCAAATAGTAAAACCAACATTAGCTGGATAGATTAACCAACACCGGTTAGATACCTATCATTAGTCACATTGGTATAATTGGTGTTAATTAGATAACCATCATCAGTTAGAAAATGTAACGAACATTAGTTCTATAACTGATGTTAGTCACTATGTTTTTCTTAAAACATAGACCTGAGAGCTATTTTTTTTAAGTCCATAATTTCAAACCTAAAAGAGATTCAAGGCTAAAGGACATGCTAACATTTTTGTTGTAGGACCAAGCTTGAAATTTTATAAAAACATGTTTAGATCACCTTTCTCATGCTTAAAAATCAATTAAGAACCTCATTTTGGTGTTTAACAAAAAATTTAGATGTTTATGGTGAATGTTTTCAAAGTTTATAACTAAGACCAAGGGGTCAAATGAACACCACCAAATCTTTCATTTGAGCTTAAAATTGAATTCACTTGTCATTTATGTCTTCAATAGTAGTTTGATCTAATTTTTTTAGAAAAGAGAGGGGTGTTTTGTGTATGCTTTTCCATTTCTCCCTTTTATGGAACCCTTCAAATCAAAAGTGCCATTCTTATTTAAACAATCCTTGTCTAAGGCTTAGAAAGAATGTCATCTAAATCACTCCCCAAAAACTAGTCAAAGTTTAGGTGACCTTGAAAATGATCCCAAAGTCTTTATTTTTATTTCTTTCATTTCATTACATCTTGGCTTGTGAAGGGGGTGTCATTACCTCCCATGAGTTCTTTAGGAAATCTTTGACCCAGGGTTTCATCTCCTAGCATTGACTTCACTTACTCCCTCTAAGTTTCACATAGGATGTATATACATTTGGACATCACAGGACACTAAGAAAATAATAGGATGTAGTGGTTGTAAAAAGGACTAGACCTTTTTACAACTAGCCAATGCCATAATCACCCAATTTTTGTGCTTGTCTTTTACATCATTTGACGTGAAAGTCATTATGCAATTGATTCCTCTAGAATGATTGAAACCTTACTATTTTTAGTCAACCTCATTTTGCCATACCCTTTATAGGATTTGGATGGTTATACTTAGAGTATTTTGGTCATTTTTGCTTGGTATGTTTTGAGACTAAAACTTGTTTTTTTGTTCGTAAAGCCATATCAAAACCAATTTATCTATACGTCACTCTTTTGTCTAAAGAGGCATTATGTTGGCTATTTTTACACCACACTTGTGCCTTAAAGTTTTTTCTTAAAATTGTTTGTGTGTGTCATTTGAGTTACAGAGGGTAATGTTATGCTACCCAAATCATCTCAAACCATTTTGCCTTTGAGTCTTTGAAACATATCATTAACCACATCATTTTATCATGTTTACACCATTAGGATACTCAATTTGTTTCAAGACTAGTTTACCTTGTATCAAAAATAATTCAATTCAAATCATGTCATGTAAATCATTTGGATCTTTGTCTTGTGTTGTCATGTTGTCCAATTTTATCTAGCTTGTTTGGTGAAATCCTAGTTTTCAACATTGAGTTTTCAATTAACCTTGTAAATTTTGGATTACAACATTGATTGATTTTTATTTAGGCCTTAATTCATGGGGATAATACACATATATTTCTCTTTTACATTTCATAACTTTAGTTAATCAATTACCCAAATTTGAAAACTATTGATGGTTTATTTGTTTAATGCTTGTCCTCATCATTGTTTGTGCCTTTATTTGGGAAAACATAGTCTTTGTTCAAAGAGCCTTTTATCTTATGACTTATGCCAACTAATCATGTTTATGTTTGATTCTGTGTGTTGATTATATGTCAAAGTTGTTTCTAAACTTGTTAGATTAAATCAAATCACATTAGCCTTTGTTTAAAGTCTAGATTTTGATGCCATTTGGCCAAAAGTCCTAGCAGATGCCTATTTGTTTGAGCCTAGATTTTGACTTCATGTTTGGATAAAATACCTAGTAATTCAAATTTTCCCTTTCCTAGTTTAGACTTTGTTTGGAACACTTTGACCTAGACCTTTGACATATTAGTTTTTATTTAGACGCTTGACCTTTTATGTGTATGACATCTGACATTAAACATTTAATGTTAGAATATTTTATGCCAAATCTTAGGACAAATCATTTTGGAGATATAACATCACTTTTAGACAACTTTGGAGATATAACTCCATATTTTGACCAAGCTAGACTAGGATTGAACCATTTATCCTTTGGATAGTTGTTTAGAGTTTGTAGAACTCTAAGCCTTTTTATTTTAGACCATTTTTCATTTACATGGATATAAATAGCTACACTTATGTTAGATTCATGTACAATCTAACTTATGATAGAATAGCCACATAAAATCCCACTAGGAACCCTTATAGAGAAAGATTTTCTGAGGAGTTTTATTATTCTCCCTATAATACTCCATATAGGGAACATAGTCAAAATTCACAAAATCTAAATCGAAACCTTGATTGGCATGAAGAGGCTTGTGAAGAGAAATTTGAAGACTCAACTACAAAAAATGTTATTTGGGATACATATCCACACACTCTTTTCAATAATTAGTACATGGAACATAGTCAAGAACTAGCTTATGAGCCAACTCATGATTGGGATAATATGGTTTATGAGGAAGACTTGGATGCTTTTTCTTGTGCAAGCAATAAAGTTTTATGACATCCTTTTTTTATCTGATCATTGGATGCCCCTAACCCTCTTTTGGATTATACGAGCTATCAAGATCTACAATATCCAAGGAATACCATTCTTAGACCTAGTCCTTCGGCTTGTGCAAGCAACCAAGCTCCACAATACACCTTCATCATTCCAAGACCTAGTACTTTAGCTTATGTAAATAATAAATCCCTACAACACCCTATCATTACCATTTTAGGACTTCATCCTTTGACTTGTACAAATAATCATGCTCCCAAATGCCCTACCATTATCTAATCACAAGTCATTCCTCTTCTATTACCAATCCCATCCAAACCTCAACCAATCCAATCCTTCAAATACCAAGCTATGTTCAAAACTAGTATTTTATAACTCATTGGAAACCAAGGCCAAGAGAACCAACCAATCCAAGATGTTTATGTTGAATCAACCATTTGTGATAAGTTAGCCTATGATGAATCACCTATTGATCATATCCCAATTATCAAGAAGTCTCACATTGATGAGCTAGTATTTTTTGAGTCACTTCTTAATGATTATAACTACATTTCGGCAAATCATTACCTTGACCATGTCCCTATTTTTTAAGAGCCTCCTATTGACAAGCCAATATTTGAGGAGTTATCTCTTAACCTTTTTCCCATTCTAGAGAAGTCTCACTTTGACAAACTAATTATTATAGAGCTTATTATGCCATCATAGGCCCTCACTTGTCTAAAACTAATCATTCAACAAGACATCATTGTAATAGAGTACCTATTAGATGAAGAATTAGAGTTAGAGTTAGGCTATATTCTTGAACTAACATTAGATTTAGCATCAAAATCAAAATCAACATCAGTATCAACATTGGATTCAGAGTCCCTTCTGTCAAAATTAGATTTTTATACAAAATATATTCATGACTATTACAACATTGGTTACACATACTTCACAGATCAAGTTGAATACATTTATGATCCTTCTATAGTTTTTGAGTATGAGTACTTTAGCTTCAGCTTGATTTATCCTAGTATCTTCTATGATTATTATGTAGCATTTCCCCATTCCATTACCATTCCATAGGCCATTATCATCAACCAAAATAGTGATATCATTAACATTCCATCTCCCACAAGTGTCAATTAGGATTGATAGAATCACACTTTATTAAACTACATCCATGGTGACATAACAGTTGAAGAAGAGAAAGTAGGCCAAGACCACATTCATATAGTAGAATAACACTCTCCTAGTGAGACCTTTTTATAGGTGCTATGATACAATCAAAGTCAAAACTCAACATCTTCTAATGAAACTTTTTTGGAAGCACAAGAAGACAATCAAAGTCAAAATTCAACATTCCTTAGTGAAACCTTCTCGAAGACACTATGGAACAATCAAGACAACTTCATTGGTGAAAATATTTTTGAGGAACCAATAGCTGAGCATAAAAGTTCTTCACTTCTTGGTGAAGATAAAATCAAAGATCAAATCAAAATAGCTTCCTATCTATAACCTAATTAGATGGTAACTACTCTCAAGATCAAACAATAGAAAATTTTAGTGGTCCTATCAAGATAAAAAGTCTTTGGCCCCACCATAACCAAAGTTATGTTAAATCCAACATTAATTTCATTACATGTGACTAAAATTCCTAATCTTCATTTATTTCCCCACCATTATACATTTCATTATCATCCACCATTCTATTTCAAAATCAAACCTACCATCTATTATTTTTCCTTATTTATCATCCATGGTTTCAATTTCCTTTGAAGAGGCTATAAATATAACTTATCTTGACACTTGAAGGAATCAAAATCAATGACCAATGAAGATCACAAAAGCATTCACAATGACCAAATCTACATTGAGTTCTTGATAGAGCAATTATTTAGATGAGGTGTGGGCTAGCAATTAACATGACCAAGTATTCTATTTGTATCATTTTTTTATTATGACATGCATCTCCCCATCAAAAATAATAATAGAATCATATGCCATTTTACCATACCCATGCCAACAACATATACCATACCATTTCATTGTTATGCCATTACCGTTACATATCCTTGTGCCATTGTCACATATTCTTGCCATTTACCCAATCACTTAGGGGAAAACCCTCTTACCATTTTATACATCCTATGATTCTACTCCTATTTAGACTAAAGCCTATTTTTAGTCATCCTACCCAATCCTATTTTGATCTTGGTTCATTTGGTTCTTCCCACACCCTTTTATGGGTGGATTCTGATCAAGTTTCAATAATCAATCTAATTTATGTTTACAATGATAGTCCATAAAAGTAGTGTGGTAGTTGATATATAAAGGTATCTTTTATTTTCCATACTATATCAAGTTTATTTATGTGAGCCTGATTACAACTACCTATGGGCAAATCAGTGTTTCACCAGAATTAATAGTAATTATAAATACCTATGGGAAAATTAGTATCGTTGACCTATGTCATTGTATCTTACCTATGGAAAAACTAGGGGAAACACTTGTTTACCATAAATTACCACATCACCTTACCATCACTTTTTTCATTTGACTAGCCATTTACTTGATTTGAGAACTTGTTGGGACCTAGTTGCTTTTTGCCTACCTTTTGTGTGGATGGAATTACTATGACTTGAGGTCATTTCAAGACTATGTGGGTCATGTTAAATTCATTTTGAGGTTACCTTATTCCCCCTTTCCATATGCTCTAACCATTTTGTGAGCAAACTAAGCCAAACAATCTCATCATTTTTAAAGTAGGTATCTTATCATTCTCTAATGAGTTAAGATACCTCAAAATTCCAAAAACATTCATAACATTTCAAAAATCCAAAAATATTTGTCCTATCTAAGCCTAGTTAGTTATCCTCGATCCACCTTACTAGGGCATGGTCATTATTAGGATGCTTTCTTTTGCTTTTGTTTTCAAGATTTCTATTTATTTGTTTGTTTGTTTGTTTTTCTATTTGTTTGTTTGTTTATTCACTTTCTTTTTTTTTCCTTTTAGCATTGTTGCCTTGAATCAGTCTATATGTGTTCATTAGGTTATTCCTTGAGTAAATTATTCTTGAGTCCATCCATATTCATCAATTAACATTGTCATCATGATTTCTATCATTGGTGTATTATTTTCAAGTGTTTATTAGATCAAAAGTTAGTCCTTATGCATTTTTTGGCTAAGTCTTCATGATGTTCTATCATGAAGCCTACCATCACATGCTATGGAAAAAATCATCCTTAAGGAGGTCTACAATCAATGGAGCCATAGAAGTT